>LR539298.1:322180-438035 GCA_900536315.3 Caenorhabditis becei
CGACGGCGTCGATTTCGTCGATGAACAAGATGCATGGAGAGTTCTTTCTGGCCATCGAGAACATGTCACGGACTCTGGCTGGACCGACTCCGACGAACATTTCGAGGAATTCTGATCCAGAGACAGTGATGAACGGAACGTTGGCCTCTCCAGCAGTTGCCTTCGCAAGCAGCGTCTTTCCGGTTCCAGGTGGTCCTGTCAGAATGGCTCCCTTCGGGATCTTGGCTCCCAGGTCTTTGTACTGTTGCGGGTTTTTCAGGAAGTTCACAAACTCCATGATTTCGATCTTCGCCTCTTCACATCCAGCCACGTCCGAGAACTTTACCTTGATGTCTTCCTTGTTGATAAGACGGGCGGTACTCTGACCGAACCCTCCGAACATTCCTCCGAGCCCGCCGCCTCCGGCTCTTCCAGCTCCTCCAGCAGCACCGCCACCCTTCAGCATTCGGTAAATGTAGTAACCGAAAAGAAGAGGGAACGCAACGCTGATTAGATTTGGAATCTCTCGTTTGCTGAAATAGTTTTCGTTAACTTCAAGATTAATGAACAAAAACTTACAAGTTGAACTCTGATTTGTAGAGAACAGGAATCTGACGATCAGCGTCGTACTGCAGATGGTGCTGAGCCGCTCCTAGACTGCGCTCGAAACTGTCGACACTGCCAATGTTGAAGTAGCAAGTTTGCTGAAACATGCTCAATGTATTTCGAATTCTAAGTAAAATACTCACGCCTGCATACTTTCCAGATGAGCTGACAACCCGAACCCATCGCTTGTCGACAACTTCGAGACGTTCAACAAGTCCTGGCTCCAGGAAATCATTGTAGAACTCCTTCCACGAGATCTCTCGATACGACTGATAGTCCATGAACATGTACAGTGCTACCAGTATTCCGACGGAAACGGCAATCTGCTGCCAGCCTCCTGGGCTGGAATTTAGAAACTTCGTACGGACATGTTTATTAAATATACTCACAACTGATTAAACGGGTTGTTGTCCTCTCCTTTCTTGCCGCTGTCTTTGGAATCATTGGAAGAGGATTCTGAATTGTTTTCACTTCGAATCATTTATTCAAAGATGTCTCACCTTTTTTGTCAGTTGGAGCCTTGGTGTCCCTTTTGAAGAACTTCTTCAAATCTTCCGGCTTCGATGCAAAGTACCGGACGGTCTGCTGAACTTGATCGAAGAATCGCTCCTCAAATCGTTTGTCTTTAGCGAGAAGATGAAGCACTTCTTGCTGTTTCAAAACTGAATTCGTCTGGAAAAACGGAAATTTGTGATTTTTGATTCAGGATAGCTGGATTACATCATCTTTAGCCGAAGTGACCGAAGTAATTGAGAACTGACGAGCGTTTGCCGATTTGATGCAGTATTCAACCGAGTTCTTCAACTGCCTCGGAGATTTTCGGCATAATCGCCACATTTCTGAAACAAATGATGATTGGAAGGAATTTTGTCACGAAGAACGGGGTAAGATATCTAGATGAGGAAATCGCATGATGAAATATGAGACAAGGTCGCTCTGCACGCGGAAGACTTGCAAATCTTACGATTTACTTTTTCAAGGATTAAGATATTTTCATCACAATAGTTTCAAGACACAAGAATTACTAAAATATTCAGAATCCTCGTGAGGATTCTGAATTTAGAAAAGTACGGTGAAAAAATCCAGGCAAAACTGAGCAGAGTGTGCAAACACCATCACGTCAGAACGCACACAAACGAGAAATGTGAAAGAGCAAAGGAAACAGTAGTGGCTGCTCTAACCGAAGAGGGAATGGATTGAAAACAAAGTGGAATCTCGCACACTGATCATAGGCACCTGAATTTCAGAGAAACTTGTTAATCAGCATGTATGTTATCTTAAAAAGACTGTTGCGTGTCAAATCCACATGATAATCAGTCCTTTTGAGTTCACAAATTTTATTCCACAGTTATCATGAGAAAAACAGTGGTCGTCTGTATCCTAGCCGTTCTGACAATCTGCGGGACTCTCGGAAAGAAGCTTACAAAGTCAGAAAATGAACAGATTCAGCAAATTTGTGGCTCTGGGTTGAAACGTAAGGATTAGTGCGGAGAGAGGAGGAAATAAGTGTTTTTTCAGAGCAGAAGGTAATGCACGGAGTGAAGGCAGAGGTCTCAGATGCTCCATGGGCTGTCCCGATAAATGTTCTGAGAAGTGAGACCTAAGCATTTCTGTTTTTGAAGCTTTTCCTTTCAGCGGATGGTGCTATGCACTGCTCAGGAACTCTTATCTCTCCTCGTCACGTTATCACCGCTCGTCACTGTTTTTTGAATGACTTTGAGGACGGTGCCTATACGTATGTCTATGACGGTCTAAAAATGGACAAATCGAATTGTGTGAAAAAGTGATGGTGTAAGAGTTGCTTCGGTTACTGTAACTGTTTTAGCGACTACTTGATGCCACGTGGAAAGGAGAAAGCAGAAGTGCATTTTTCGACAAAATGCCGGAGTGAAAAGGCGTGCGAAGATGTAAATTTGGATAGGAATTTGATCACGAGGTACTCTGTGAAGGTGCTTCTGCCAGGGGTTTGTGCTCATGAGAGCTCGGATCTGTTCGATCATGACGACTTTGCGATTGTTGAGTTGGATAAGGACGTTTTGTTCTCTGAGAAAATTCTTCCAGCTTGCATTCCAGGTTTTAGTAATGAACAGTGATTGACAGATTTACAATTTTAAGAAAACAAAGAAGGACTTACACCTGGAACTAGCCTAACTACTTTCGGATTTGGTTTTGATCGTCTGTACAGTTTTCAGTACTCTGTTTTATGTTTCATTATTTTTAGCAGCCGACAAAGAAGTTTCGACTGGAGTGCTTCGATTCGAAACGGTTACTGTAAGCATTCGAAAAGTGTGTTCATTGGTCATCATGTAATACTTATTAGGTCAAAAAATGCGACCGGAATGAATACATATGCACTATGAGTTTGGACGGAACCCAGTTGGCTTGCAGAGTTTGTCACAACTAATTTCCGGATCAAATTGTTATTTGAGGGAGACAGTGGTGCTGGGAGTGTGCTTCAGGTGGGCAAGAGGACTACAGTGATTGCGGTTTTGAGCCGGGGAGAAGAATGTCGGACGAATATGAAGTGGAATGCAGATTATATGGCCCCGGTGATCAAGTACAAAGAGAAAATTTGCGAGTTCACTGGGATTTGCCAAATGTGAACGAGTACTTTGTCACTAAACGAAACTTGTGAATTTAGAGAAAAATTGAAATCAAAACATGACGTGTCGCATTTGTACGGAAAAGAAAAACCGACAATCAAGAAAAACGGAGTTCGCCTATTCGGAAATACTACTTTTATAGTTTTCCTATTGTTTTGCGGGTTGATGACCATTTAAATACTAGTAAAAACATGGTTTATACAACAGTAACAGTTGAAAAAATAATAAATATGAGATTTTGAAACGAGAAAGATGGAAATAAACTCTCGGAAAGTGCTTGGAAACAAGACAAGAGATTTGAAAAAATAAACTTGTTTCCTACAGTACCTTTCTTTTTTTAAAGGCGCATGCCTCTTCCTACTCTTCGGGTCTCGCAGGGATGTTTTCAAACAGGATTCTTCGCCACCGATTTGTTCCAGGTGGCATTAAAACCTGTTTTTCACTTGAAAAACGAGAATTTGAGCCGACGAAGCACTACCGCTTACCCTCTCCCACCACGGCCATGTCCACCGACTATGCAACGACGACATCGTCCGGCAGCTCAACGACTGCCTGTTGCAGCATATGTAATTTCGAGAGTGAGTCCTAAAAATCCCAAATTCCTCATCGTAAATTTGAGAACTGCATCTGAAAACACTTCCATGCAGCCATCTGGCATGCGTGGCATGTCTCTTGCAAGTCTGGATGACAAATGAAAAACCGGAAGAGCCAGTTCGCTGTCAAATTTGCCAGGTGACTGTTTCCGCAAACTGAAAAAAGTAACGCTTTTCAGTTCGATTTCTCCATTTTCGCTGATGCGAATCCGCAGCTCCCACAGATCGAGCACGTCGCCGATCCATTCGTCCGATCGTTGAAGGCTTCTGAAGCTCCACACTACGAGTGCTGCAGCGGATGTGGGAAAAGTCAAACGGAGTCAGAGTAAGGCACCTTCGAAACAATTTTGATGTTTGATATATATTAGCTTGCTCGTTTGTGCGGATTGTGAAAGAGAGCAGCACGGCTTCGACTTAACCGGCGGACAACCGTCAAGTGAAGAAATCATTTTGAGCCCTCTCTGTGGAATCTGTGCCGTACGATTGCACATTCGCATCGGACACGTCATCATGGATTACTTTCCATTGCGGTCAGCTCAACAGTTCCAATGCTTCCTACAGAAACAGACAAAAACGCGTGGAAAGCTTGAAGAATCCCTCACGACAATGAAGGCGCAGGCGTCGAAAGTTGAGAAAATGCTCAAGGAAGCAAATCAGGTAGCATTCGAAAGCACTGCACAACAAAGTAGATGATCACAGAATTTGGACGAACTGACAGGAAAGACTCGCAATGCTGAAACTTCGCAACAGCAGTATGCTTTCCACCGCGAGTTCGAGATGATCACCGAGAGAGTACGTGCCTTCACTTCACAACTCCTTTTCAAATAGAAATTTCAGATGACGAAGATACTGTCGGAAATGTCGCTGGGAATGATGGACAGCGTCGAAGAGTTCGAGATAGAGCTCGATGGACTGCGTTCGTCGGTCGCCTACAACCCGCCAGCGACTATGCCGTACACCTGGAACAACGTGCAGCAGTCTACGTACGACAGCAACTTCTACAAGCAAGGAGAAACTTCTCAAGAAGAAAACTGAACCGTGTTTCGATCTCTTTCATTTCATGTAATATCTATAGTATATCACCTAGTTCGATTTACTCTCTCATCTAACGAAAACATACATATTTTTCTCGCATGAACTCATCAGTGTTACCTTTTCTCTGGTTTTGTTTTCATTTTGTGTTTGAAACACTGCATTATTTCATTTCCTCTTATTTTTCTCTTCTCGACCACTAGTTCAGGTGAAGCCGCCAGAATGACCAACAATCAGATAAAGGTGCCAGTGTGCATTATATGCACTACTGAGTTCTGTCAGGGAGATGACAACGGTGAGCTCTAAATTTATGAATTTTTGTACTCAGGCGCTTGTTTCCAGGCGCTTCCGCTCCACACGTGCTTTCCTGTGGACACACCTTCTGCAAGAGCTGCTTGGAGAACGTTAGACAGAAGTGCAAGGCAGAGTGAGTCCCTATCCGTTCACGAAAGCACTTTTCCCTTTCAGATGCCCAACATGTCGCAACTGCTTCCTTGGCAAACAACCTCCCCGAAACTACGCATACGAAGGTAATTTTCTGCTAAATTGTGGAAAATTCAACCGATTGCATTGATTTCCAGATGCTGTTCTGATGATGAAGCGAACACTCACCAAGGAAAGTTCGTTCGAGCATGAGCTCAACTGTTTGAAGATAGAGTACGATGTAGCGGAGGAGAACGTGAAGAACATCGAAGAGAAACTTGGAGTTATGAAGATACAATTGGATGTCACTGAGAAGAAGCTCAAAGATACTTCGTTTGAACTGGTACGTGAAACAGCTGTTTTCGTCTCCCGAATCATCCTCTTGTAGAATGTTGTTGAAATGGTCAACGGGAATGGGTCACAGAGAAGTCAGGATCTCGACGATATTCACAATGAAGCTCGACGCTTGATCGAGTCGATGAATGCTGCCCTGGACAGAGAAAGATCGAATTCGCGCAGAATTACGATGAAAGCTATCCGGACCGACTACCTGCTCAAGCTGAAGGACCGCATGAGCTTTTCCGACCCGGAGCATGGCAGCTTTAAATTGGAACATATGGGTCGTGCCCAGCAGAAGCAGCTGTACCAGTTCCTGGGCAGATTATCCTATCGTGACTTGCTCACTTACACTGTCCTTGGAGAGATGAGCGTGGAGCAGCAGACCAAGATGTACTCGTACTTTGGGTCTCTGGCCAAGACAATCCAAATCCAGAAACGTTTTAAAAATCATATGAATGAAGCAAATAATTAAAAATAATCACAATAATGCTTCAATATTAACCAAATAATTATATATGTATGCTATATCGTCTGTAAATGAACTTTTGATCATTATTTATTGCAAACCGATATTGTTTTCCACAATAGTAAACTTTATCGAACGATATTTGTATAACTCTCTATCAATATCTACTCAAGTTTTCATTAATAATTTGTTTCAGATACCAATCTGAGCAAAGACAAGATTCATAAAATCAGATACTTTCAGCAAAATGAAAACATTTCAAGTGGGAGGCATAGAAATGGAATTGCCAGCGTGTCCAGTTTGCCAGGAAGAGTACGGTCGGTTCCCTCCCGGCCTCGACGCATTCTCACTGATCACCTGTTCAGAAGTCGATAATGTCGTGCCGATAATCATGGAATGCGGTCATTCCATCTGCAGGAATTGCCTCAGCCAGTTGAAAGATCCGGCCAGAGGCCAAGCAATGGCTTGTCCAACCTGTCGTGCGACATCCGGAAACTGGGACCAACTGCCGAAGAATTACAAACTCGAAGGTGCCTCCTACGGGTTCCGGTTTGCAAATAGTTCGATATTTCAGAAGCTGTTTCGATCATCAAAAAACTTCAAGAGCTTCCGCCTCCACCAGAGAATCCAGTGAAGTGCTCCAGCTGCACGAAAGTAGACGATGAAGCAGAGTAAGGTATATCTCGGCTGGATATAATCCAATGTCTCATTTCAGCATGTATATGTGTCGCAACTGCATTTTGGACTTTTACGGAAAAGATATTCGAGAATCCTTGAACCCACAGGTACTCCTTTCGGTTCTTCCGTTCTATTTATCAACTCTCATTCCAGGATCAGTCAGACATAGAGGCCATGGCACTCTGTGGAAGCTGTGCTCTCCGTAACCACGTGACTCAGAGACATGACACAATTCCCTACTTCTCTATATCGGTGAGAAACTCAGTTCATGAACTGTATCGCATTGATTCTTTCAGTCAGGATTCCTGTTCAGCAGCCAGCTCACCAGCGTCAATCTTTTGAGAAAAGAGTTGCAGAATCAGGTGTCAAGAGTCGGAGAATGGGCTGCGCATTTCGGAGAAAGCGCACGTCTGCTTTTCAATGTAGGTAGTCGGAAGTCTCTTCGGAGTGAGCAATGTTTCAGGAACTGGACAAAATGACGGCAATGATGATGAAAAGTAAGTCGAACTCCATCCAACGAAGTTTCGCAAAAAGCATCGGAGACGAGATCACCGCCTTCTCGGATCACGCCGCCGACATTGTCGAGAAGATCAAGAGCGGAGAAGACGTCTTCGAAGTAAGGAATGAATGAAGAAGTAGGAAATGACCATGTTGGTTTTAGGAAAGATTCAATCTTTTGAAAGCTAAAAACAAAGTAGACGAAGCGACGAATTGTCGAGAAATCGTGTCGAAAGAAGCCGAGAAAAAGTGCATCGAGTGCTTGTTCAACCAACCCAGAGAGAAGTCAGATGTGAACTAGGGATGCTTTTGAACTTTCGTCTTTCCAGAATGTACTGTTGTCAAGAGTGCTCTCAAATTGTCAAAAGCGTTCTGAATGGTACCTTGACTGGTTCCGATGCAAAAACCCTTTACTTCGACACGCTCCTGGTCTGCGCGGATTGCATGCTTCAGAATCACTACGGCACGAATCACAAACGCGTCAAGTTCACGGATGTTGTGGTAGAGTTTTGACTCTTGGGCCTTCGATTTTCTTCTGTTTTCAGAACAGTTACGAGTTGGTTAAGCTTCGTCACCGAGTCGAGAGAAAGGAAGAAGCGCTGAGATGCCAGTTCTCGAGACTCACAGATACGTTCCAAGGATACACGCGCTTTCTGCACAACTATGAAGAGGTAACCCATATCACGATTAACGTCAATCAGTTTTCTCTCTTCAGAAAATCACACAAATGTCCAAAATTGCTGCTGAATGCAGAGGTGATCTGAACAACGAGATCGTTCTCAGAGAGTTTGAGAAGACTTTGGACGATGTGAGTCGGAAAAACAGATTTTTCTATTACACTACAAGAATTTCAGGCCGAGCTTTCGATCCAGTCGTTGCAAGTGAACGCGGAGAAGGAGAACGCGGCGCTGATAAAAAACGGAGAGAAAACCGTTGACGAGGACGAAGAATATGATGGTGATGACGGAGAGGAACACGAAGAAGACCAGGTCGACGAGCAAATGAACGACGAGGTCGATGCTTAAAACCAACTTGAAAACCTAACTTGAAAAATAATAGCCGAATATCTTTCATTTTTTTCATTCACGTTTGGTCGCATGTATGAAGTGATCTTTTTAATTACGAGGTAATAGGGGGAAAGAGGAAGAAGAGAACACTGAGACGGGAAGAGAAGACACAAAAAAGAGAAAAAGATCGTGGGAGTTTGAAAGAAAATAGTCGGGGTTGTCACTTGTCACTGGAGGTACTGTCCCGGTTGCCCGTTCACTGGCATTACAGCGTATGCGATCGGAACAAGAACTCCGAATGGAGCATTAGCAACGGGTGCTTGGTTCAAACGAGGTTGAGCACAGTGTGGGCAGAGACACATAGGGCCGTGACGTTGAATTGGAGCGGGGAGCTGTGGCATGGGATGTGGTTGTGGCATTGGACGTGGTGGTGGCGGTGGCGCCAGTTGCTGCACAACTCTGTTCTGCTGTTCAGCAATCTTCTTGGTCTGAGCCGCCTTCTTCAACATTTTCTTCTTGGCTTTCTCAGCTCTCAAGTTGACTTCGGCGATCTTCTTCGCCAGCTTGTACTGAAGTGACTCTCTTTTTTTCATTCACACCATTTCCAACTCACATCGAAGGTTTCGATCTTCTCGTCTATCAGTCCATGAACAATGTTTTCCTTGGTGTACACAACTCTCTCGGCTCCCAGTTTCTCTTTCAGAGCTTGCTGAATGTATTGAATACGCACTCGACATGTGTTCGGGACTTACGTAGAACTCCTCGTATGCCCAGTATTCGTGTTTTTCGAAGCATCCGTGATTCTGACAGCACGCCTTGCAGGTAGGGAGATCTTCGGAGAAAATATTCGAATATATCTTCCGGCGCTGCAATTCAAAAGTTCATTAGGGATTCGTAACAACCGACTACCATGTTTTCGGAGTTCTTCGGGTGATTCTCGCGCCAGCAGGTGATGCAGAAAAACATCCTGGAAACATCCTCGTGATAGCTATAGTGTTCAGAACTCACTTCTCCATGGTGTACCAGTTCGAGCACCTCTCGCACGCAATGTTCTTGTCCGTCATAATGTTGATGTAGGTCACAGCATCTGAAAGTTTACAGACTTTTTTCCACTTCTGCTTCCGAATCTCACCTTCCAACTGATAGTTTCTTTTGTAGACGGTGTTAAGATCGATAGGATAAATGCAAACCGGACAGACATTACGTTGCAAGTTCGAGAAGCACGACTTGCAGATGGTATGTCCACACGGGAGCCCCATCGTGAGTCTTCTGTCCTCCTCCGGAATGTCCGGCTTCTTGAGGGAGATGTCCTCGTACTCGACGTAGCATACCGGACACTTCGGGACATCCGTCTCGATCGAACCCATTCTGAAGATTGAGAAATTAGGAAAGGAGGGAAACAACGAAGGAATTGAACAGCAAGATTTTGAAGAATATAACTCAAATGATTATTAGTTCTCTTCGGAACATATTCATTTTCATATGTCCATCAAAGCTCCTGAAATAGCAAAGTCCTGACAGTCTTTAGGCCAGAAAGCGTCTCTTGGCATCAATTCAGACATCTAACGATGAAACAACAAGATGCAACGGATTTCCTATTCAAAAATCTTGTCAGAGGATATAACTGGAAAACAACACGTAACAAAAAATATAAGTAACTTCCAGAAGCCAGGTTGAATCCGAAAAATGCGTAGAGATCTGATTCAAAAACTCCAATATGCATGCCAGTTTTTCTCGATTCTTATGATATATCGGAGAGACGGAGACATAAAACTATTAGGCAACGATTGCGACCCTCAAAAAGTGTTAACGTCGCGACTCGAGTCGCAACTTCTCCCAACACATTGAAAGAAGACTGTGTACAGACGAGAGACGGAGGAGAGAAGGAGAAGCGGGAACAGACGGACGTCCTCGTGAGTGTGCCGTGTGCCCATTGCGTTTTAGGCCCAGCGAATTTTGTTATTGGCGACAGGACGAATCGCTGCGAGACCAGGGGGCGGTACAGTGTGCAAATTGGTGGAAATGTTGAAAATGCGAGAACACATGCGAGAGAGTGCGAGTGACGCGGAAGGCAGTGGATGAGAGGGGCGGTGCGAGAAAACACTAATTTTTCGGATGTTTTTGTGTCCTTGGCAACGAAGATTATGCGGGGTGCAACATGGCAGATACACATGGATTCCAATCATGTATTATCGATAAATAAAGTGATAAAAGTGAGGAAAGACCTTCAAAAATGGCTCATTTGAAGTGTGTTTTCTCGACTAAATGGGGGTGAATACAGAGAGAAGAAAGAGGGGGAAAGAACGATAAAACCGCATTTCAACTGAACAATTTGACTGATTTCTTTCAAGAATTTTGAGCAAAAAACATACATAGATTAGGAAAAAAGGATAGGGAAACGGATAGAAGAGAGGGGCAGTATAACGCAGAAACAAGGAAATGATTAACCGTCCAATCGTTTTCGAGAGCCAAACAATGAGTTTTTGAGTCGAGCTCCGAGACCTGTTTTGTGATTGTTGTTCGCTGGAACACGAAGAGTTTAGAAGGGAAATGAACAGGACATGCTCACCTTCTCGGGGCATGCTCGCCTCGAGCACCTGCTTCTTCCACGGCTCCGTGCTCAAACTGTTGCTCTTCATGAGTCCGGCTGGCTTCATGACCGTCTCATTGGAGATCTTGTTGAGCGACATCAGACTGGCAGCACTGCCCGGCGGCCGACTCGACACACCTCCGATCTTCCGCAGGAACGACCCGATTCGATTGTGTTTGTGACCAGAAGAAGAAGATGCGGGAGGCAGTTGCCGGAACGTCGCACTGTTCTCGAGCTCACTTCCACGCGAGAAACGACGATCGTCATACTGGAAAGGATGCGTAAGACGAAGAAGAATACGACAAGACTCACGATTCCGATGTTGTCGTAGAACCCATCGTCATCGTCGTTCTCAACGGAAGGCATTCGAGAAGAGATCGACTGCTGATCGATTACTAAACTGCGACGTGGATTCTGAAGAGACCGAATGAATGAATGAATCGCTTTACTTCTTGACTCACATTGTACTGCTGATGCTGCTGTGACGGATAGTTGGATCCGATGCCCGAACTGTTCGAAGAGTAGTAACCTCCTTGAGAAGAGTTGGCCGATCCAGGTGGTCTCTGAGGTGGTTGAGACGTGGGTGGCTGGGGAGTGTACTCGTGGTAGCCGATGTGGTTCTGGGATGAGTTGCGGGTCACTCCGTTTCCGTTCGTGGGAGCAGCGACAGTGGGTGAGTAGCTGTTGAGAGTAGCATAAGTAGCTTCTTGAAGAGGAGACATCTTCTGGAAGAGACAAGGGAAATGGGGTTAAAGAGGAAGAGAAATGAAGAGGAGAAGCATTTAGTTCTTATCTAAAGATAGATCAGACACTCACTTTGCAGAGTGAGGTCAGGTGGGCCAAGTGGTCATTCAGGAACATGATTCTGGAGATGTGCTGGTCACCTTGACAGGAACTGTCACACTGCACTGACTAGCTACTCTAGTGACTAAGTGAGCGCACCGCAGAGGCTAAGCTACTGTTCCGATCTCGCATTTGGTTACCTGGTTCCTGTCCTCGAACGAGTCCCTCTGCGGCTGCTGCATCTTCCAGGAAGTCGGCGCCGTGCCCCGTTCGAACATGTTGTGCATGGCTTCCACGCGGCTCGGATTGATCTTCTCTTGGTTGATGGTCTCGAATGCATTACTGCTGTTCACAGATCCGAATGACTGCTGGCTCAGCTGCTTATAGACGGACGGGTGTTGGTGGGCCTGCCGTTGATCGTTGCCGAACTGCGACACGACCCGATTCAACATGTTCGTCACTTCGTCCAGAGACTTCTGTTGTCGATGAGCATTGGAGGGTTGCGAGTAGACCGGATTCTTAGAAACGGCCACGGAGGAATGTTTCGGAGGAGCTGGTTCGGATGTTGCGAAGCTGAAAGGAAATTGATACAGCTTGCCTAGAGAAGGTGTGTTTCTCACTTCTGAACTCTGCCTCTGGTCGGTACGTGTCTCATCTCTGCTCTGTATCTGTTCGGCTTCTCGTAGTCACTGGGAACATGATGTTGTTGTGCCTGGTGAACGGGCCTTCCGAAAGATGTCGGGAACGAACGACGCTTGTCGGCAGCAGACATGTTCTGTACATTGAGAATGATTATTTGAGTGAATTGTTATGGAACTCACATTTTCCGTGTTCAACTCCAACTCGGCCACCAACTGATCAATCGAGAGCACAGGATCTTTCGGTTCCTCGTAGCCATTCTTCTGCGGAAGTCTCTGTCTGATCGGCGAGTGATCTGGCAAGGATCGGAGCGAAGATCGCATTGATCCACCTCGGTTGAAAGCGGATACTTGCTGGAAGGCAGATGGCGATGGACGGGAAGAGTCGAAGCCGTCTCCTTCGGAACGCATCGATCGAAGAGTGTTGTACGGATCTTGAGATCCCGATCGCTTCATTTCACTGGGAATGTGATCATTGGAAGTGACACGTGGCAGTGTTTGGGAAGAGAACGGTTCGAAAGCGGAGGGTCCATTGAAGCCGTCCATCATAGGATAGACGGGCTGTGGTCTGAACGGACGGGGACGGATCATGTCCGAAGAGTCCGACACCTTCCGGGAACTCTTTCCGTTCTTCTTCTCCTTGACAGTGTTGAATGCGGCCACTTCAGCACTGCAACTTCCAAGGGAATGCTCATCGAAGTCTTGGTAGTAGGACTGAAACGAAGGGATATTAAAAGAGTTGACAACAGAAGGGCACTCACGGCGTTCGGAGCAATATTGGCGGGTGGGAGGTATGCGAGACTCTGCAAATCATCCTGGAGCCACCTCCGCGTGAAGTCCATTTTATCTGTTTTCTTGGCGAGAACAATCGTTTCAGCGACCGTGGGCTGGAAAGATAGAGGAATGCAAAGGGAACAGACCGGATGCGAATACCTCTGCCTGATTGGAAGTCGCTCCTTGAGAGATCTTCCTCACTGGAATCACGACTTCGACTGGCGATGGAGCCTGCAATCCGAGCACTTATCCAGAGTCTCACTTCTGTTTTATCGTCAAGACGCTCTCTACTTTATGATGTAAGTACAACAATAAAGTTTATGCGGCTGAGAACGACGCTCTCGGGGCAGGCTGTCAGGAGACATGCCACTGATTATACCGGCTTCGGATGTTCACCTACCTGTTGCAACGGTTTCCCGTTGGTCGCCTGCCTGACTGTGGAAAACGAAGAAGTGCTTCCCGTTTCAGAAGACTTTTGACGGACCGCGGCTGGTTTCACAGTAGCAGTCGACTGTTTCGTAGCGGGCTTCCTGAAACATTGATAGAGTTCAGACCTTGGTGGTAATAATAGTAAAAAAGTCGAAAAAGTGATGGAGAGGGACGGCGGCGCGTCGGTCGGACGTCGACCAGTGTCCTGCTCGGGCCTTGTGCCGTGTGTAATGTATCACGAGAAAAAGAAGAAGCAGGACGGAGAGACGCAGAGCCGTGCGCTGCTTGAGACAGCGGCGATATTGCACCCGCCCCGCCCGGAACGAACGACTTACTTCGAATCGGACGCAGATGCGATCGTTGCGCTAGAAGATGATGTGGATGACGTGGCAGCAGTCGGTTTTTTCTTGACGGCCACGAAAGACGCTGATTTCGGCTGGCTCGGCGGAGCAGTCGTCTGCGGCTGCTGCTGGGGACGGGGTTTCTCGGTCGATGGTTTGTTGTTCTCATCGTTGTTATTTTTGTCGTCCGGCTGAAATAAATGGGATGATTCATCGCAAAGTTTTTCCAGTGTTGTTCTTTTTTTTAACCTTCTAACTACTCAGAACCTGATCCATTTTCCCATCAGGAACCTAAGACAAGTGACCTTTGACACCAAAGTCTAGTTGCGAAGTGCACCCCTCCCATGACACCTCATTGTCTCGAACTCCTGTTGTCCACGAGTTAGAGCACAAGTTTAACCTGCGCCGAGGGACCCTCCACTCACGTCACACTCCTTCTTCAGATCCTCGAATATCTGGTCCAGGTAGTCGATGGCCTCCTTGAACTTGCTTCTGTGTTGATGGTGACGGTGCCGTGCCTGATCTATCACATGGTCGATATTCTTCGTGGCCGTGTCAAGCGTTCCACCACTGAAAAGAACATTCGAGAGCTGATCCAACTACACACACACACGTACCTCTGCTGACTGTCAACACTTCCCGTGCTCATCCTTCCACTCGCAGGATCTCCACTCCTCACAGGAATATGAGCTGCGTACCGAACGGAGCCATGAGCAGAGTTCCCAGCTGCAGCGGCCGCCGTGAACTGCTGCGAGATGGCAGACATTCCTGCAAGACACAACTACCGTACTCCTCAACGACTTCTCCACAAACCTTCCTCAGATTGAGATCCACGACGAGGCGACGGATCGCGAGTCTGCAAATGAGAAACGATAAGAGAGAGTTCAGTTCGGTTTCTGGGGGACTGGCAAGTTTCGGCGTGTCCGGTAAGTCTCTCTCTCTCGCTCTACTGTTTGTTCGGCGTTTCGCGTGCGGGCTGGAGCATAAGCAGATGAAGAAGCAGAAAATGCTTTAGAAAAACAATCATCATCACATGAAAAACGAAAGAAAAGGGGGGAGGCGATGATGAAGGTGCATTGTCTATCACATGCACCATTAAGAAGGAGGAAAGTGCGGGAGAAAATGAAAGAAATCGGAGGAGGAACAGGGACATTCGAATCGGATGGACGGACGAATGGGCAGCGAATGGCGATGGGGTGCGAATTATTATGCATCGGTCCGGCGATTCTGCACTTTGTGAACGATTTATGATCGGGGAAGAATGAATAAGAAGAAGAAGAAGAAAGCGATGATTATGGAAATGTGCACTATTGGACTGGTTAGGACTTGGAGACAACGTATAATTGGGGAAACAACTAAAGGAACACAGAAGTCGAGTGGTTTGACAGAAGTGGAGGATTACAGTTTCTAAAAGTGCAAGTTTCTGGTCGAATCCCAAAGAGATGGCTTGTGACACATAACACTCCGCTGTGCAAAATGAGATCCTTCCTGTCCACTAGCGCTCATTTTGCACACGTAAAAACTAATTGGAAAGGAGTGACGAGTTTCACGTGAAGCCGGTGTGAACATTAAACTGAAGTGCATCCCCAGCTCCAATGTCTCAGCCAGTCCTCCCGAAAACTGTAGCGCTTGTTCGGGCAGGTGAAACCGAAGCGCGAGACCCTTGAAAAGTACACTACTCTCTCGTCGTGTTTACATGAAAAATGAAAAGGATCAGCTGGCTGATCGCAAGTCAAGTCAATATTACTCTCTCGCAGCAGGATATTTTCATATTTTCATGCTTCTGAAGCCGCGGATTCGTTTCGCACATCTGGTCAGCAGTGTCGTAAATCTGCTGTCGAGATTATTACCTTGGCATGTTCTATGTGTTTCTGCTGAAATTCACTCGCAGTCTTTTGAAAATTTGTCGCGAGCATCACTCTCTCGTTCTCTCGTTGCTCTCCGCTCTTCCGAGAATCACCGGATGTTGCCCACACATGTGGACATCTGGACATCAGCACTCACCCGCAGGATAATATTATAGTCTCTAGCCATTCATGAATACAGTTTCAGTCAGTACAATGCTATCAATGCCGAGAGCACACGTACTTGTCGGCTATTTGAGAGAGTGTGTGTATGAGCCCGCTTGTTGCTGGGGGCTCGATGCTGCTAGCCCGGAGCCCCGAAGTGCGGTGATTGATACATTACACTCGTCCGCTCCGGGGCCTCTCCGCACTGATACGCCACTCCTGCTCACCACACCGATATCATCATCATCAGCATCAGCAGCCTCATCATCTCTCCGTCTCTCTCTGCCATGTTCGCCCCGTGTCGTACTATTCCGATTCATTACATCTTTCGCTCTCTTCTCACTACGCTTTCCTCGAATTCGTCTTCATGATCGACTTATGACTTACCTCCGAACTTGCATTCGTCGTTGTTCGATTCCGATTTGCCTGATCTTGAATCATCTTCTCGAAGAGCGTCTTCGGTGCTTCAAACGGCACTGGCTTCACAACAGGGGCCGGATCTCGTTTCTTAGTGAATCCACGGGGCGTCGAGTTCAATGGAACCGGAGTGGTGCAGTGATCCGTTGGTTCCGCACTGTTCATGGCTCTGCGGCGTGGCTCATGAACAAGAACTGAAAGAGAAGTCTGCTGGATCAAGTGGTATTATGAGATCTCACCTGAAGATGGAAGACACAACTCTGATACTGTAGATGGACATGGAGAAGCACAGTTGCTGGAGGCATAAGAACACATCGAGGATGGTCTGAGTCCCTTGTAACGATCGAGTTTTCCCCTCTTCCGCGAGATGTACTGCTCCAGAATAGACTTGTCCGGAAGCACCAAAATCCCGTCGTAATGGTCAAAGTCGGCGTCGTCATCCAGGTCCCTAGTCCACTCGACGGCAGCTTCCGTGCCGCGCATCTCATCGAGAATCACCGACGCTCGGGTGTCGGAAGCACGCGATGCCACCGAAACCGAACGCGACATTTCCGATTCGGCGATTACAGAGGGAGGCGCCGCCGGTGGCGGTGGCGGTTCGGCTACTGCTTTAACAGGTTTTTCTCTGAAAAGACGAACGAATACGTACAGAAAGAGAAGGGACAGGTGAATGGAATGACAAACAGAACCGGATGGGAGGGGTCACAATGAAGTTTCAGAGAAGAAGAATGGGTGGGGGGAACACAAGCACACGGAGTCGTAAAAACGATAAGAACGACTTTACTGCGAGGAAAGTCATGAAATCAGAGGGTGCGAATGATTCGCAAAGCACACACAAACTCACACTTTCTTCCGTTTCTCTCGCATGGAAGCCTTCACAGAACTGTGATTGACGCCTTCAACCGGAGTATCCACAAGCACCTGAAACATCCATTTGCTTCCAATGTTCCGGAGACCGTGTCTTACTGTAGCTCTTTCAGCCTGCGGTACCTTTCTGTAACTCTCCGTCACCGTAACCTTCTCTTTTCCAGCAGCTTTGCATTTCAGAACTGTCCCCTTTGACTCGTTCCTCATCTTGATTGCTTTGTCCGTTTTCTGAGCTCCCCATGCCTTCCGGGAGAACGTCTTTGATATCGCAGTGTTCTGCTCACTGATCTCTTTCGGGGGTGCTGCTGCTGCAGCCGGCTCTTTCTCTTTCTTCTCATCTTCGATCGGAACAATCTTTTTCTTCTTGAGCAACTGAAATTTCGCAATGTTTATTTATTTTCTCAATCAACCTTATAACATACCACTTTCTTTTTCTCGATTCCAGGTTTTGGTGCTTCTTTAGGGACTTCTTTCGGAGCCTCTTTCGGAATCTCAACTGCCGCCTCCTTCGGCTTCTCCAACTTAGGTGACTCCTTCGGAGTAGCAGGGGATTTCACCTTCTCTGGAGCAACTTTGGCAACTGGTTTCACCACTGGAGCAATCTTTTCCACAACCTTTTCAGGAACTTTCTCAACGGGTTTCTCAGCGACTTTCTTGACAGGAGTGACAGGAACAACGACTTCTGGGGCCTTCGTCTCCGGAGCCTTTGCAGGTGTCGGGGCCACTTTTTGAGTAGCCTTTGGAGCTTCTTCTTTGGGCTTCTCAAGCACCTTTTTGGGAGTTGTTGGTGGCACCACTTCCTTGGGTTTCGGAGCAACTGGAACAGTCTTGGCCGGTTCCTTAGTGACTTCTTGTTTCGCTGCTACGGGTTCTTTTGGTTTCTCAGGAGTCCTGGGCACTGCAACGACCTTCTTGGCGACAGGTTTAGCTGGTTCCTGTTTTGGTTCCGACTTGACTTCTTGTTTCTTCTCTGTCTTTGGATCCACCTTCGTCTTCAGCACCACCGGCTTCTTCTTCTCGGGAACCTTCAACTTCTTCGTCACTTTCTCCAGATTCCACTCCTTCATCACAATCTCCGCTTCACCGCGAGGGCTTTCTCTATAACAGAAATGTTGCAAAAAAGAAGACGACGACTTGTTGATTGTTGTGAAAGTGAAGACAATGGGTTACAAATGGAAGGAGAAGTGGGAGAAAGGTGTTTCTCGAGGGGGCTAACTACTAACTGGTTCCGATCTACGATTTGGTTCAAGGTCAGTTCATCCTGGTTGGGACTGTCTACTCGAAACGGGCAGTACTCACAAACGCATGCAACTTTCTAGACTAGTGGATACCGACTTTGCGAATCGTTTGTTGCGCGAAATGAACTCTTCGTTCTCGGCTCCCGACTTCCACAATCCCGGCACTGGAGCCAATCGTTTGATCTGGAAAACAAAGATCAGAGATAGAGTCAGACCATTGATTTCAGCGGACAATGTACCTTGTTAGGTTTGAAATGTGCGACTGCACTGTACTGGGACTCGTCATCAATGCGGGAAGATTCAGACGGCTGGGAAAACGAAAGGGTTGGGATACAGACATCTGGAGGGGCGAAACGAGGGGAAAGAAACACGAGGGTGAGTGAAAACGGAAGAGAAAAGAATAAGAACTACCTCATCTATGTCGAAGGTTAGTTGTTCGTCGTGCGAGTCTTCGTCAACAGCTACTTGCTCGTGTAATAACTGAACCAAGCACTAGTATCTATGTGAGTTCAGAAGACGAACGGAAACAAACTCACCTTCAGACTCGTTTTCGAGTCGCAACGAGGCAGTCCGAGCACTTCGATCAGCGAGGGAGACTCTGAATAAGGGTTGGAGAACAGTGGGAAGAGTCAGGACTCACTGATGATCTGATTTTTGATCACTCCGTTCTTGGAGCTGCTTCTCGAAATCGAAGGAGCCAGTGGAGAGGCCGCACAAGATTGGAAGCCTTCACTCTCTGCAGCTATAGCAAGAGCTGTCAGCGATTCTGAACATGAAGTTTTTTTAAAAATAAAATGCTTTTACTAAAAAGTACCTGTGATTTGAGAAGACAAAGATTGGATCAGAGCCGAGTCTTCCGGTCCGGTTTCATAAAGAGATGACTGCATGGATTTGTTCTGAACCGATTGTATGTCATACACATTCCTCTGGTTTCCTACCATGACAGTCTCCTTCTGCTGCACAACCACCAGCTTCTCCGTCTCCACCTGACTCTTCTTCCGTGGTTTCCGACGCACCTGAGACCCAGATCTGCTTCTCATCAGCCGGTTGATCTCTTCATCGGACGAGCTGTCCTGCTGACTATTCTGTCTGGATAGTCGTCGAGCCGCTGGAAAAGATCCTTGATTCCAACCGATCTCCTACCCACTTACTTCTTTCTTTAACACTCTTCTTTCTCTGCTTCTCTGCGTCTCTTTCCTTACTCGATTCTCTAATCGAAGGATTTTTGGGAGCCTGTGATGGGGCTCGGATTGGCAAATTGTCCCGTGTTGGAGATTTCGATCTGAATCCGAAATCATTTCGGAAGTGGGTCATGTGACTTACCTAGACGTGCTTCTATCGAGCACACTGTTTCGTGTCGTCGCCGGATCGTCACTTCGATTTCGCAGCGAGTACGGTACGTAGGAGGAGGTGGTGAATCTCGTCGAAGGCGAGAACACCGAACTCTCCGCCGAACTCTGTCGGGATCGATACTGAAACATCAGTGTTCCATGAGATCGTATGTAAAATAACACTCAAGTATGTGAGTAAGAATAAACTGGGGGAATGTCATCAAAAATGTGATAAACTGAAGTGATCGGATGAATACAGAAGACGTGTTACTGAACGGATCTATCGAAGACACACTAACCGAGTGGGGCTGTTGAACTAATGCACTATAACTAGGCACACGAGTCGGCTCATAGGAGGTCGACAGCTCGTCCTGCGAGATCGAGCTGCGACGCGACGAAGCGTGCCGAGCTCGACGAGCAGTGTACGCCTCACTCACGTCGTCGCCGAGGGTCGATCGGATGCGCGACGACTCGGCCATTCGCTGCCGCCACGGACGCTCGGCTTTCGGCGTCGTGCTGGAAATGAACAGGTTCGAAACGGGAATAGGGGAGTCAGGGTTACTGTAGAATAGGTGTCGGTGATGGGGAGAGGACGCTCTTCCGGTCTGCAGAGTATCGAGAAGCCGTGGAGGTGGGAGTGATGATCGGACGGGTCGGCGTCAACGATGTTGAAGTTCGATACGCTGAACGAAAAATTGGGGTCTGAAATTGAAAGAGATGAATGAACCTGTGTTAGAATAAGCAGATCCGACTGAACCAGCAGAACTCGGAGTTGCCAGTGAATCAGAAGATCGGAAAGTAGGTCGAGTTGCTGGCGACCGATACGAGTTGGATACTGAAAAGGAGAGTTTGACGCGAGTTCTGGAGGATGATTGAGCGCCCGACGAGGCGACAGATTGTAAAGTTCTCAGATGCTGATCCCATCACAAACAAGAGAAACTCATGGAGCACATCAAGCAGTTCCTCCGGACGGGTGTAACTTTTATTTCACTTTTTCACACCTGCATGAGTCCCTTCAGACCTCCTTAGAGTCTTTTCGATTTCGTTTTTATCAAAAACATAATTGATCAGACACCAGACACTTCAGAGTGCTTTCAGTTTGCTCAATGTGGGAACTGTTCCCCGACAACTCACTGTTACTGTTCCTTTCTCGACTCGACCACTTGTTGATCAGTTCTCGTGCCTGAACAACAAACACTTGTCTTCATTTCATTTCCTCCTTACCTCGTTCCTGTACTTTTCCTTGCTTGCCATATTCAACGAATCGAATCGAGACGCTCTTGTACTCACCGACGGTCCGATGCTGAAGTGGAGTTGGGTTAGGGAGACAAGTTCCAGACTTACCTCGCCAGATCCGCCGCATTCTTAGCAGCCGAGCTGGAGAATCTGAAAAAGAGAGGAGATAATCGGTGGGAGAAAGCACCTTGAGGGGAGGAGAGAGTGCAAGCCATTCGGAACGGAAGAACAGCCGAAAAATGATTTTCGCTGACAAAAAACACCGAATTGACTCTTCTCTTCATGAAGCTGCGTCTCTCCAGAAGACGTGCTCTCCGCCGGTTCGCCACGTTTCGCGAACCATGTGGTTTGTGGCCCGAACCGGCGAAATGTTACACACGGACGGAGGGAGGCTGGTGGCGGTGGCACCGAAGCTTCGCAGCCGATTTTTATTTCGGTGTGGTGGCTGTGAGTCGACTATCAAAACATTATGAATAGGCACTGGGGAGGGGGAAAACGAGGACATGACATGTGCGGGGACCCACCTCGACGACCTCTGAGGGGTGTAGCTGGTGGTGCTCGAAGGCGTGTTGTTCTCGAATCGGGAGGCCACGCTGGCACGATAAGAGGTCGAAGGCTTGTTCCATCGCACCGAATTCCAGCTGAAAGAGGAGGTTTGAAAGATCCTGGTTTGTTAGTTGTACCTGGTCCCGACCGTTGAAGGTTCTACTCCACTAGACAGAACATTTGTGGCCGTGGGTGTGCTTCTGGAGATGGTGGATGAAGGAGTCGCTCCACTGCCAACTGATGCCCATCTGAAGAAATCTGTTCACCTGACGTTGTACAGAGTATCTTGCCTTTTTTGATAGATTGACATATTCCACTAAATTACAAGTTCGAATGATCCACTGATATTTCGGTGATGGATGTTGATCAAAATCTGAAAAGAACACATCAATTGGGCAATAAAGCATGAAATTCTCAAACACTTGTGGGATGGAAAACCGAAAGAGAGAGAGAGAGTTTGGAACTGTCAACTTCTCTCCGATCTTTCTTCTTTTTTCGTTTAGAACGGGACGGAAGAGATGTGAGCAAATATCTCTGGCGAGAGATCGGGATTACAATTAAAAAACGAGTGGGTGAAAGGTTGGATATCGGTAGGACAGCAAGTCGAACAGGCGGAACCAAAGGAACGAAGAAGTCGAGAAGGAAGAGGGTGCCATCGGAAAGGACATGGGAAATCGTATTGCCACTGACATTTCAGAAAAGTAAGAGAAGTAGGAGGAAAAGTTAAAATACCGTGGGAGTATCCAGATACAGAATAGTCCCTCGGAAACTTCCTGGTTACAACAAAAACTGCTAATTGAATGTGAAGACATGTATCCAGGGATCAAGAGACCTTCCAGACACCAGCTCCTCATGGCTCATCGAGCCAATCGACCAGAGGCAGCAACCGACAGATGTTTGTTTTGATAGGAGTAAATCACCTACTCGTTGAGGTTCCCAGAATGTGAAGGGGTAATGGGAAAGAGGGTTTACGGAGGAATGGGTGGGTTACGGTAAGAGAACGAGTGCGTAAATGGAGAATCGTGGAGATTGGAATAGGTCAAGTGTACTACAGTAACTTTACTGAAAATTAGAACAAGATGGTGCCATCGTCTATGAAAGTTGAGGAACTTGTACGAAAAGTCTTACAAGGGTCTCAGAAGAAAAATTAATGACTTGGGAATTTCGCAAGGTGATGTGGATCGTGTCGCACTTTGGATAGTTTTTGCTGCGTCGCGATTATCATCTGAGAGGGGCATTCATCGGGGTGTCACATTACAAAAAAGAGTGTATAATGTACGACGGCGGCCGAAGCGGCTATCAACGAATGAATGAACACACTAAATATATCAGTAGGTGTTTCTGAAATCAGTCGAGCCGCCTGCTTCTCCGGGATGACAGTGGTCCCTGGGCGGCTCTCTGTCCGCTTCTCGCCTCGATTCCTGCGAATCCTGACGAGCCGACTGGAGAGTTTGGCGGTCGGAGTGAGACGCAGCAAGGCCTCCTCCACTCAGGACTATTGTGCAACACGGCAAGGATCGGAAGGGGAGTCAGGTGTTTAGGTTGAGCAGGGAAGTGGTCGAGAGAGCACGAGACGCAGAGAGTGTTTGGAAGAGACGAAAACAGAGGAGCGAGAGGGTCCCGCGGCAAAACATCGGATTACTTATTACTGATCATGGGATGGATCGGCGGACAGTCTGAGTCAGCGGATGCGCGGGCGAGCAAGTTGTGAACAAGAAGAGCACACAAACGGGACGAGATGAGTGGGAGGAGGTGACAAGTACAGGAGAGACGATCAAAGGGGAAGAAGATGCTGTAGTTTGACACGGAACGATGTTTTACTTCATTCCAGATTGGTCCAGAGACATGTTTAGTAGTAGAAGAAGATCTTTAGAAATTTCTGAAGTTTTTGAGAAGTCGATAATATGAGAATAACCTACAAGAATGACTTCTGATATATTCCTATGAAGTTCTGTTTTGAACTAGGTCATGTTCCTGGGCTGTGAGTCATCCACCTAAAAGTCAAAATTCTTCAGCTATGGAAGTACAGAGTCGAGAATCCATGAGAATTCGAGTCAACTAAAAGGAAAAGTGCGTTTGGATTGAGTTACTCACAACAGAACAAGTTGACAGAACTGAAGACTATAGGCTTTGAGATGTTCAGTCTGGAAGAAAGGATCATGTTCGGATCAATGTGTTCTCTGAATATCAGCTACATTTCTAGAGGAATACTGAGTCAGTACGAAGATGAAAAGAAACTGACGAGTTTCGAGTTTGAGGCGGTAAACCGAAGCAATAATAACTGAAGAAGTGTGAGGAGGAAATGGAAGAATTCTTGAAAAGAGAGAAGAGGCATAAAAGTTCCAGTGATGTTCGACCCGTTCTCCTATCTGTCTTCCAGGTTCTCCTCCATAAATCGTGCCTCTCACACTCCGCTTCCACATCCTCCTTCTGCACCCGCAAACTGCCAGGATCAAGGTTCGGAGGGGAGGTGACGAGAGTGACAAGTGCCCGGGGACTCACCTCCGTCAATGGACCTCGTTGGATGGATCCGTAGCCAAGGGGCCGACGAATTCAGTCGTTCGCTGAAAAGAAAAGGACAAGAAAGTGGTCAGAACGCATGAAACGAGGCATCAATCAAACGAGACGACGCCGTTGAAAACAAATGGCAGAAGGGAAGGCGGATGACGGCTGATAGTGGATGATTACCGCGCCGTGACCGCGCCCTGGCCGCTTCAAAGAGGACCAGAGAGCAGACGGCGGCTCTCGGCCAAGAGGCACTCTCATTCATCTTTTCAAAAAATCGCCTCAAAAATGCGTTCATCAGGTGTTACAAGTTGGTGTGAGCCTCTCCCGGCTCCCCGTTTCTCGCCGAGAGTCCGCCTTTTGTCGACGGTGTGTAAAGTAACGGAAAAAATCCATAAAATCAGGCCAAATTACGAGGATACGCATGACGCAAGTTGTAGGAAGGGGAAACACAGGACATCTGGTTTGATTCGATCTGGAAATGTAGGCGAAAGTGCAGCGGCAGGGTAGATCTGCTGAGCGATCCGACGACGGCGGCGGCTAATTGCGAGTTTCCGAATGCGGACAGATGAAAAATAATTGGATGCCAAGATTTATGGAATTCCGTTTTTTCGGGTCGAACCCATCTCAGAGTATATAATTCATAAATTGCTTCCATTTATTTCCTTCTTTGTTGAGAAACCAGATTTTAATTCAAACAGCCGCGTATTCCAATCGAGACAGTATACAAAATTGAGAGACGAATCTGGCGGCATCAATAGAGCACGTTTTGAACGCGTTCCAGTTGCTTTTTCAGCTCGAAATTTGTTTTGCAAGTTCCCAAAATTAAATGTTTGTAGAGAAATTCTAGCATTTCTCCTCAATTTCAATGTCTCAACGTTTTCTAAATTCGTTTCTGAATATCCTTCCAAATATTTCTTTCCGCACTGGTCACATTCATGTAACGCACTTTTTACCGCCTTCGCGTTTCCTTTCTCTGCCAATACAACACGCTAAACGGTCAGCAGCGTACTGCCTGTGTCATTGTCTGTCTCTTGTTCTGTCTGCGTCTCGCAATTTATTGTTTTGTCTTTGCCTCCTGTCTGAAGTAGCGCGGGAAAGCGAAATTCAAACCGAACAGCCTCAAAAATCAAATTTTTCTAGGCGACAACAGGATATGCCTTCGGACCTGGCACCTGGTAAGTTTTAAATTGTTCCTTTTTGGTCTTATCGCGTTTTATTTTCGTTTCAGAAAAAGATCTCAAAGGTCGCTTCCGGTCTCTGCGCAGAATCGGCGAGGGAACGTATGGAATCGTGTTCAAAGCGACTCACGTGCGAGATAACGTCAAATGTGCCCTGAAGATGATCAGCACGGACCGAGACGAGGAAGGGATTCCGAGCACATGTCTGCGGGAAATTTCGTGCATCAAAGATTTACAGCATGACAACATTGTTACCCTCTACGATATTATCTACGCAAGTGAGTCTTTTGTCTTCCAAAACTCTACAAAGATTCCATTTTTAGACAAAAAGCTATACATGGTATTCGAATTTATCGATCGAGATCTGAAAAACCTTCTGGAACTTGTCGAACCGAAAGGCGTCCTTCCTCCGAATTACGTAAAGGTAATTTAGTTACAACGAAATCCCATAAAGCCTTCCTATTTTAGTCGTTCATGTGGCAACTGCTCTCAGCTCTTTCTTATTGTCATTTGCGCAGAATAGTACATCGGGATCTGAAACCTCAGAATATTCTCGTTTCTGATTCAGGAGTTGTCAAAATTGCTGACTTTGGTCTTGCTAGGTAGGAAACTCCTAGCAATCATTCCGAGAACCCTAATGTTATCCAGAAGCTTCTCATTCCCTAGCCGTAACTACACACATGAAGTTGTCACTCTATGGTATCGGCCACCAGAGGTAAGAAAATGCTTCGGAAACTTCTTTCACGACTTTATTCCCAGATTCTCCTCGGTTCACAACGGTACTCAACTTCGCTGGATATGTGGTCACTCGGTTGCATATTCGCAGAAATAGCATCGAACAAGCCATTGTTCCCAGGAGAAGGCGAGATTTCACAGTTGTTCAAGATTTTCGAAATTATCGGAACGCCGTCTGAAAAGGTATGATCGTTCTTTAAGACGCGTTCTCTGTAAAACCTGGACTTCCTTTGGCACAAACGCCAAAAGTATTTCAGATCGGGACTATACTCTGTCCATACATGTATATGGTTGACCTTTTTCAAAAAACAGTACCAGTTTGGTCCTGTACCGTCCCCCCTGTCTAGGGGGTGTCAAAAACGACTTTTCAGGTAAAAAAATCTAAAAAATTTGAAGTTTGAGCTAACTTCAGGAAAATTTTGGTGGGTGTTTGGGGTACCCAGGAAAGTGTACAAAAAATTTGGTGACTCTCAAAAACCACTAGAAGTATGTTTTTTCTCACTTTTTCACACTCACTTTTTGGTTTTTGAATTTTTTCTCAAAATTTTTCAACTCTTCGATATAAATTTTCTTTTTTCAATTTATAGTCCTCCATTCAACGGTCATTTTCATTTTTTGACAACCTCAAAAATGCTTGCCCATCCTGAGTTATGACCATTTGAAGTTAGAGCACTTTTTGAAAAATGTGTCACCTCGAAAAATAAAATTTTTTATTTGATTTTTCTACGTATCAAAAATATAAGGGATCGATAGAGAATTCAATGCTGATCATTTTTGCAGTTGATCACTTTTCATGATAATCATTCCCTGACGAGATACAGCCGTTTTCCCAAAGAGCACCTTGAGGCGCGGCGAGACGGCCGGTGGAGGGGTGGGCGGCAGACTGCCGCGCGCGCCGAAAACTGCTGTTCACTCTATCGACCATAACTCAGGAAGGAGACACGGGACAAAAAAGTAATCAACTACAAAGTTGTAGAGGAGGAAATTTCCTATCGATTCCATGTTTTAGATATAATTTTGGTTCATTTATAAGAGCTATATTATCAATTAAATAACATTGGCATTCAAGTCATCTTTTCTTAACCAATTTTAAAGATGTTTGCAATGATAAAATGTGAAATCGATAGGAAATTGTCTCCTCTACAACTTTGTAGTTGATCACTTTTTTGTCCCGTGTCTCCTTCCTGAGTTATGGTCGATAGAGTGAACAGCAGTTTTCGGCGCGCGCGGCAGTCTGTCGCCCACCCCTCCACCGGCCGTCTCGCCGCGCCCGGAAGTGCTCTTTGGGAGAACCGCTGTATCTCGTCAGGGAATGATTATCTGAAAAAGTGATCAACTGCAAAAATGATCAGCATTGAATTCTCTATCGATCCCTAATATTCTCGATACGTAGAAAAATCAAATAAAAAATTTTATTTTTCGAGGTGACACATTTTTCAAAAAGTGCTCTAACTTCAAATGGTCATAACTCAGGATGGGCAAGCATTTTTGAGGTCGTCAAAAAATGAAAATGACCGTTGAATGGAGGGCTATAAATTGAAAAAAGAAAATCCATATCGAAGAGTTGAAAAATTTTGAGAAAAAATTCAAAAACCAAAAAGTGAGTGTGAAAAAGTGAGAAAAAACATACTTCTAGTGGTTTTTGAGAGTCACCAAATTTTTTGTACACTTTCCTGGGTACCCCAAACACCCACCAAAATTTTCCTGAAGTTAGCTCAAACTTCAAATTTTTTAGATTTTTTCACCTGAAAAGTCGTTTTTGACACCCCCTGGACAGGGGGGACGGTACAGGACCAAACTGGTACTGTTTTTTGAAAAAGGTCAACCATATACATGTATGGACCGAGTATAGTCCCGATCGGAAATACTTTTGGCGTTTGTGCCAAGGCCCTTCACAAAAAGTCCAGGTTTTACAGAGAGCGTCTCTTAATAGGTTTCCGAATCCGTCTTTTCAGAATTGGCCTGGTGTAGCTGAACTTCAGCACTTCAAAACAGTTTTCCCGCAATGGAATTTCGACCTGCTCAAGCTGGAAGAGGCTTCGAACCTGACCGGACACGGCCTCGACATCCTCCGCGAGATTGTTCGGTATCCCCCGGAACGGCGGCTGACTGCGAAGGGCGCCTTGTCACATCGGTACTTCCTGCAGAACGGCTTCACGCAGAACCGACCTTCAGTCTCCGATCTTCTGAGAGAAATCCGTGATCAGAACTGCCGGGTGAGCTGTTTATCAGTCGCTTCTAAATGGAAACCTCAGAATTTCCAGACACCGCCTGCCCAGAATCACAACGAGGTCCCCATTTTCTAGTGCTGACCCCAATCGACATCATGTAACATTCACATCCCTTCCTAATCTATCAATTTTTCTTAGTTTATTTTGAAGTTGTACAATTATTCCCCTCCTTCTCCCAGACGTTTTATCGCATTCTTCTCTTCGCCTTCCATGGGTCGGCTCGATCTGGTTGAGAAGTCCCGACGTTGTTCCAGTTCGACCTCCATTCCCCTCTTTCCATCCCGGATTTTCACATTTCTAGCGGGTTCCTTCCCTTTTGATTGTCTATCTTTATCATCTACATAGCCTTTCCTCTCCCTCAACTGTTTATCGTCGATTTCTTCATAATTCCTGCTTAATTTATTAAAGAAATAACGCGTTTGCTCTCCTCTACTCCACCCATCCATTCATCCTAACTCGCAAGTTGCTCGGATTGCGTGGTGCGAGATACGGGGATCTTTTCACGAGCGTCGTCTCGCCGTGTTTGCGCAAGAGCCGGCTCAAGACAGCCAAACCCCGCACCCGTTTAATTGGATTTTGTTGGCGGATCGGTGCGGCGGCGCGAAGAGTTTTGGAGCATCGATATTTGATATCAGCTACGTGGCGACGAGTTGGTACGCCAATTATCCGGGGTTATGTGAGAAGGAGGCGCAGTCCGTCGAGTGGCTAATTGAGAACAAACAAATAACTTGTAAACGGGCCACAAGACATCGAGACACGCTTCCAGCTCAAACGACCAGATCGTGTTATGATCTCCCTTTCGCATTTTTCGAGAAGCTTCTTCAGAAAGATCAGCGAACTGGGGTGTTGAAAAGATATGCAATCAACTGATCCATAGTCTTCTAGAATCCAACAACTCGCAAGTTCTCAACAACACTTGGTCCCACTGACTAATCAAAGGTTCCGAAAGTTTCGCAACGCAGCCCCCGTTTTTCGAAATGCTCGTTTTTTACCACCGCCGTCTCGGCCGATTTCTTCACACTTTGATCGAACCGGTGGGTGGCAACAAGCGTCGACAGCAGTTGGTCCTCCCGGGATCGCTGTTTTTGCGATAACGAAATGGTGACAAAACAGATGGGTCCGAATGACGCTTCGGCGGGGCAAAACACATCCTTCCGGGCGCCTCTTGATCTCCGATCCGTAGCAGAGGTTTTTGACATGAAACACACACAAAACGAGAGAAACGAAACAAACGAAAAAGTGGGGAAAGCCCTCCGATGGAAGGTGATGTCATGAGGAAGTGGAGAATTTTCTGGAATTCTGAACAATATGGGGGTGGACACATCCACTTGGTAACCGAATATTACTGTGATTGTTGACAAACATGCCTTACTGATCTTTTGATTTTTCAAGGATCAAAGTTATAGACGCCTTTAGCAGATTCCTTCATACAATCAGATCGGTTTCTTTTTGAATCTCTGAAAAGTTTTCGAAGGATTCCTAGGTTCAGAGGAGTACTGTAGACGTCGATATCATAGAGCAGGCAGATCATATTTGGAAGTTTTGTTTTGCAAAGTGATGATGCAAGTTTCGATTTGTGCAAACATTGAAAAGAAGAACAACATTTCGGATTCGGATTCAGAGCCCAGCCGCTCCCATCGGCACTCCATTGTAAATCTGAATGTCACTTTTTCTGCGAGTTTTCCCGACTGCTTCCAGATGTTTCTGCTTCCCATCCATCGAACTTTCCGATTCATTCCACATGTACCCTTGCAAAAACTGATGATTCATCTCCCACCTGGTACAGTCCCTCGGTCCTCTCGGCTTCCTCCTCATTTGCTTCTCTCTCTAACTTTTCTTCCATTTTTTGTGTCTGCCGATAAAACAAGTGCTTGTGGGTGTATTCTCGAACCGGCGTCTTCGCCCTCCCCCTCGCCCTGAGACAGTCGGCGATTCGCAGAGACGCAGCCGGTCCGAGCAGCGCGAACCGAACGCACGGCTCCGCCCCCATCGGTTTTCGTATCGGCGCGACGGCGCAAAGCAGTTAGTAACCCCCGGGAGCAACACAGCACACCTGAGCTTCTACTCCACACACACCATGGCCTCCCCAGTTCCCCCAACCAATGGTGAGTATTGAGATGACGTTAGGTACTGTATTCATTGCATTCACTTCAGAAGCCGGCCTCAAAATCGCTGCCGTCGAAGTCCCAAGCACTGAGTCTCTCGAGAGAAGAACCCGTGATGGTGAGTAAAAGATTCTGAGTTCTCATGTTTTCTGAATTCCGTGTATGCTTTCTTGAAGCATCACCTTTTTTTGTATAGTGCCTTGCATGAAGAAGTAGACGGGTGTACATAAGGAGAAATCTGATACCCTAACGTCTAACGTCTAATTCAGCTGGGTTCAGATTCAGAAACTTGTTTTATATGTAGAATGACTCATAACAGTATTCTCTATTCCAGGCAAATGGACCCTTCGCCAACTTCGTCAGACCGATGCCATCGTGCCGCTTCAATCCGGAACCAACCAGTTCGACAGTCAGCGGGTGAGCTCCCGATCCTTAGATATCTGTGTGTGTGCGGAGAGAAAGAGACTCTGAAGAAGGCAAAAAACAGTAAACTCACAAATCTTTCCCTTTCTTTCGTTTGACGGGCGGAGTGCTAAGAGAAAAAGAGAGACTCATCTCTCGAAATCCAAACAAACTTCCCCACTCGGGCGAGGCGACCCGCGATTTTCAATCATCAATTGTTGCCGATATCTGATAAGATATGATAAGAAAAAAACGCAGCGGATCAATGAGACACTGATCAAGCGGGGAAAGTGCAAGAGGACTGTGATAAGAGACTGGAACCGATAGATGTTTAGAGGAGAGCATAGTGGTTCACAAGGATAGTAACAGTGCACACATTAACACGCATTAACAGTGTTTGTCGCTCTGAGTTTCGCAGGAGAAGAGAAAGTTTGAAAGTTCTGCAAAGCAGCTCTTCTCTTCCCGGGAAGCTCTATGCGAATAGATTGTGAATGTCACTCTACTTGTGAACCGTTATGCTCGACCACTCTGTCCCACGTGTTATGTCCGTGTCGTCCATGTGGTGTGTACGTGTTTTTCAGGGCAAGACCGGCTTCGGAATGCCACGCAACACCCAGACCAAAGTCGACTTTGCCGATCGCGACAAGCAGTGGCTGATCGAGGAGCAGAAGCAGTATTCTGACGCCATCGTTCGACTCCAGTCTGGAACCAACCAGTTCGAGTCTCAGAAGGTTCCCATCGCCTGCCTCTTTTTTCTCTTTCTGTTTCTTGTCTCCTAACCTTTTTCGTTTTTCCTCGCTAACTTCTGTACATGTGTGTGGTTTTGAGACTTGGTTTGCAGGGCAAGACGGGCTTCGGAATGCCACGCAACACACAGACCAAGGTCGAGTTCGCCGAGCACGGAGCTCGTTGGCAAGTCGCCGACAACGCCGCGCACGACGCCATTGTCCGTCTCCAGTCGGGAACTAACCAATACGAGAGTCAGAAGGTTGTTTGTTGCGAATGTCATGTCTTTGTCCCTTATGGTGTCCTTGGTTCCGTTTCTTTTCGGGGGGAGAGAGCGCGAGAGAACTTGGTTCGCTCCGGGTTATGAGGTCTCTTGGGAGAAGGTGGAAGTTGTGTCAGATAACCACAATCAGCAACCGGAAGAGTCAGTGAGCAATGCTCAGCATGAGACCAGTTGCGATGCGTCAATGAGTTGAGAGTTCAGTTGTAATCACTGGTTGCTCCCCCCCTCGCCCCCTCCCACCCTGATCGTGTTTACCATTGGATTATCGTAGTAGTGCCGTCGTCCCGTTTGCACTTTCTCATCTTTCAACAGTTGATCTTTTTCCAGGGAATGACCGGATTCGGAACCCCACGCGACGTCAAGGGCAAGCATCTGAAGCGAATCTGGGAGCTCGAGTTCCCAGAGGAAGCCGCAGACTTCCAGCAGCAGCCGGTGAATGCCCAGCCACAGAACTAAATCTTTCGATGACCCATTTCCCCTTCCATCACTCCCCCAATGACCCCCATTTTTGTAGATTTTGACCTATCCCGTCATTTATTCTAGTCCGCCGAGCTTCACTTCGCTTCCGCCGATCGGCGAGTTTCCCGTCCCCTTCGCCCCGTATTCACATCACTCTTTATACAATTTCTTGTTTCTTACGAGTAAAATATTTTGAAAAAAAGTGGAAAAAGAAGACATCACATGAATGCAAAAACGAAGAAAGAAAGAAGAAAACGGAAGTGCGAAGAAGTCGTTTATGATTTGATTTCCGAAGACAGACGTAACGAGAAAAGTGTGAATGAGGACCTTGTGTGATTCTGTTTGCAGTCGTACTTGCACGTTTTGAACTTTTTCGGCTGTGCTGAAGAAAGAATTTGATCAGTCCGAACTTCCTGGCTCTCCTCGGATTTCCCTATCAGTGATACCTATCCCAACTCCTAGATTCACAGGATTCCTAATAATCTGTATTCTGTTGATTCAGATGATGCCATTTGGAACTCAAAAGTTCTCTGCTCAATTGCATTGTCTCCAAACGTGTCCCTGATCATTTGAGTGTGCACCCCCCCCCCCTTCTCGGAAAACCTGGCGACGTGTCCCCCGCACCTCTCCTCGCCGTTTTTCTCCCCTGTCGACTTCATCTTCCTCTTCTCTCACCCGTCACCCATTCGCCTAATGGGCCATTCTTCATCGCCGCCGGTCTAGTGCCAAAAACGACGTCTTCGTAGGGCGGCCGTGGCGGCTGCTCCTCCTCGATTTGGAGCCCATTCTCCTCGACGCAAACTCAATTTGCCGTGTCACTGCGTCTCTTCTCTCTCCGGGGCAAGCTCAACTCGACTTATCCCCTCTTTCTCCCATCTTACGTCGTCGTCTTCTTCATCTCTCTCGTTCTATTCATTGCGAATTCTGAAGGAGAAGAAAGAGAAGAAGAAGAAAGAGAAGAACACCTACATAAACAGACGGAGCAGGTCTTTCTTCTTTGTTGGGGGTGGCAGCCCAGAGGATGCTTCCACTTCGTTGCTCCGCTTTCTGAGAGCCTCCTCGCCGTTGATCTCGCTTCCTGCTACTGCTCGTTCCATCTCATCACGTCTGTTTCCCATTTTCCCACAATTCGTTTTTGGGGATTCCACGGGATTACTCATCCGGACGGGCCCTCGTTTCCCTCACTCATTACCCCGTTGTTTTGTATCTCTCCCTCCTCGTTTCCCGTCCATTCCCATTCTTCTTCCGCTTTTCCAGACCCCATCTAGCCCAATAGTTGTCGAATTGCAAAACAAGCATTCGCGCATGTTATCACTTCATGCGATTCCTTCTGCCGGCATTGGCCTTGTGTAAGTTGGCCCATAACCAACCGGAACCGATCTGACCTGTTACAGTAACCTGCACCCACGGCGACAACTCTCCCTCGCAGTTCGACCAGTGTCTTTCGATCAAAGGCATCGGACTCCAGAACTTTAACATCTTCACTTCGCCCAACTTTCCCGATAGGTACCCTCCGAACGTCGACTGCGTCAGAGTCATTCACTCACGTCCGCAGCATGACGTCATCGTCAAGTTCCACCACGTATTCCATGTGAGCCCCCGTCTCTTTATGACCTTTCTCTTCAATTCTGTCTTGCAGGTCGAATCAACATATGACAAAATAGAGGCTGGAGAAGAGTGCCCCAACGATTTCATTGTGAGTTTTATACAGAACCAAGCGTTTATTGAGAGTAAGAGTTCGTCGAATTCGCTTCTCAAGTGCTCTTTCACTTGTCCTTCTTCTTTTGCGATCTCTTGGTCTTGTCCGAGTTCTCCACTTCGAGACTCGCAATCTTCTCCAAAGTGTCATCCTCGTCCGACTTTGCCTGGTAGAATCCCTCGGTGATCTTCTTGTTCTTCTCCGCCTGGAGAACCTTCTCCTTCTTCTTCTTGGTGCTCTCAGTGGGCATCTGCAAACTTCTTTTCCTGCCTCTACTCTTCGCTGGGCCACTCACCACGAACTTGGGGAAGTTCTTCTCAGAAGCAGCCTTGTCCTTGTCTCCGCCACCGGCACCAGCATTGCCCTCCTCCTTCTTCTCCGGTTCCTTCGATCCCAGCTTCGGCTCTTCCTTCTTCTCTTCCTTGGCAGGAGTTGCCTGACTCGGTGGGACTGGATCAGTGACGGCGGGTTTCTGAAACTAACGTCACCGAAACTTTTGCTTTCTCTGACTCACGATGGCCGAGTTGACTGGCAAATTGCTGGGAGAAGTCGACTTCTTCGGCGGCGGCGGCGCTCCCTTTTTCTTACCCTTGCACAGAATCCAGACCGGACAAAAGACGAAGAAGATCAGAAAGAAGTTCTGAACAACACAACCTAGGCAATGGATTAGAAATCAACTACTACCTGAACAAAAACAAAACACTGAGAAAATGTCATATTGGAGGTTTAGAGTCACTTGAGTTCGGTTCCGTTCGGGGATGACTGAGTTGTTGGTATCGGCGAGAGAGTGAATGGCGAGGACGTTGTGTCCAATGCGTTTTTGAGAAATGAAATGAAGAAATGAGTTTTTTCTTGCAGGAATTTCGTGATGGCCGATACGGGTTTTCGCCTCTTATCGCACGTTTTTGTGGAGACAGAATGCCGAAAAGAGAGATCAGAGCCGTTTCAGGTGCGCTCTTACCATGACTGCATGGGAAGCGCGCTCTATCTAACACTGTAATAGAGCGTGTTTGCATATCACAGCTATCACCCGACACTTTCCTGATTTTCAGGTTTCCTCTGGATCCGTTTCCGATCTGACGCAATGCTTGAATATCAAGGATTCTCGGCAGAGTTTGCAATTGTTCCCAGCAAAACAGGACGCTTCAATAACCATGGTGAGTCATTTTGGAGTATTGCGGTCTCGACAAACAAGATAATTGTATTCAGAGTGTCTTCTGGAATACCTCAACGGACTCGACGGCTTCATCCGAACGAAAGATCTCATCGCCAACTTGCCCCGTAATGCTTCGGGAACCCTCGACTGCGTCTGGCGACTCGCAGTTCCATCCAACTTCCGCATCGCTTTCTACATCAAAGAGTTCGCTCTGAAAGCTCCGAATCAATGTGCTCACAACTTTGTCGAAGTGTATTCCGGAGACACTTCTGACAAGCCATTGAGACGGTAGGTTACTGTAGTCGGTTAGGATCAACTGACTTCTGTTCCAGGTTCTGCGGTCTCACTGCCAACGACGTCTTCTCTCCGTCGAATGAAATGTTCGTCCGATTCTATCTCTCCGATGTCCGCAGCCTCAACACTACCTCCATATCAGCACTTTTCTCATCGTACACGAGAAGTAATCTCTACCGTACCCCTGAACATTCACATATTTTCCTTTTTTTTCAGTGAAAAACTGCACGCAAGAAGGTCTGTTCGCATGCGGCGACGAGAACTGCGTGCCCAAGTCCCTGGCGTGCAACGGTCGTCCCAACTGTCCGTACGGCCGAGACGAGCGCGTCTGCTCCGTCGGCCAGGACACCATCGTCAACTTCTTGGCCAGCGGGTTCGCACCGCTCATCTCTCTGATCCTCATCGTTCTCATCGTCGTCTCTCTCATCTGCTTCTACACAATCCGAAAGAATCATTGCAGTAAGCGAGAAAATCTTATCTGACAATGGCTGACCTATTACAGCACTCCCTCCCCTATGAATCCGTGAAACTTCCAAACAGGTCTACTGATAATGAAGAAACGTTCATTTTGATAAAAAGAGAATAATCACATTGTAATAAATCATTCACATTTGTAAAATTCTATTGCGGACTAGTATAAAGCAAGTAAACCCGTGTTGGGTGTCCCGTTTTCTGTGGAGTTAGGACTGTTCGATCCGCTCACACTGGACGAGATCTCGACGGGGTACGTGTAGAAGCACGTGTCCGCACAGACCTGGTGCTCTTCGGTTCGGGCTCGTCGACTGTGCTGGAGATGGTCTTGGGAGGTGCTCTTGGAGTCCTCGGAGCCGGCACTCGCACAGTTTTGACAGCTGGTTCTTCCTGTGTTTTCTGTGAGATTGGGACACGGCTTGGCGTCTTCGGTGCTTTATCCTTCGGGGTATTCGGAATGGTTTCCACACGTTTCGGTGGCTCCAGACGTCTCGTGGATAAGGAAGTAGAACTGGATTGCTTCGGTAGTTTCATCGCTTGATCTATCTGTCTTGGCGGCGTTTTCGGCAAATTTATTTTGTTTTTTGGTGTTGAAAATGCAGTCGAAGAGCCTGGATAGTCGTAGAGCGCCTTCAGATTCTCAGGAGACGCGGGCCTGTTTTCCTTGTCGACACCACCCGTTTTGGAAACGACTGGGAGACCGTACATCACGACAGCTGCTCCGGTCAGGTACGCCAGCTTCGCTTTCGATCGGGCTTCGGCCATCGCCTCCGAAAGCTGTCTCAGCTTGTCGATTCCGGTGACTCCTTTCGTTCGTTCAAAGCAGTCATCAACCATTCGCATCAGGTATCGATCGATTTCTCCGTCAGTAACAGTCCAGAGACATCCGACGATCAGCGGACATTTGGCGATTGCGTAATCGAGAAGCGCAGACTTCCCGTCGAATCCATGTGCTTGTGGGATGGTTCGCACGCTGGAAAACACGTACGTCGGGATTAATTGTGCGCTAACCTCACCTTCCACAGCCCATAAGCATGATGATCGCGTTGCAAGTGGCCTGCTTGATCACCGATCTCGGTATCACTGCCGACCCTGAACCGTGACCGAAGTAGCTGAAAAACCAATGTAAACATATTCAGAGCAGACTGAAATACTCACAAGAATGCGTCGGAATCGGCTAGTGCATTAGCTATGTCTTTGGTGTCGGGAGCAGCGCCGACAGTTCCTTGCCAACTGAATTTGTTGATGTAATCGAGCATGCGTCTTTTCGTATCTCCGAGGTTGTTCTCGGGATCCAGGACGTAGTAGGCGTTCTGAACGTCGATTTGGAGAGGAATCTGAAAGAATACAACGTCCAAGACTCCACAAACAGACAAAATACCTTCTTTTCTTGATTTCTCATGGCTTCCAGTTGGCTGAACGTCGCGTGGATCGAAACTTGACGTGCAACGTATGGGAAGTCGTCGAAGATCGGAAGACGCTCCCAGCAGAATTGAGACAGTTGCTGGAAGATTGAGAATGATAAGGATACAAACGAGAGAAACGAACCGGGCAAACAACCAGATAGGTGTACTTCTTGCTGGGCTTCGGCTTTCCAGTCTTTCTATCCTTGCGCATAGCTTCTAGACAGCTTCTGTGCAGTCCGGGGAGAATCTCGAGGAAGCCCGGGTCACTGTTCCGCATCTCACAGAATCGCAGTCCCAGCTTCTCCCACGATTTCACGTCCATGTGCTCGGAGAGGTACACCATCTCCTTCGCTTCTCCGAGTCGGATCCCTTGTTTCGACAGTTTGTGAATTTTCACGGCAGTTTCCTCAGCAGTTGGACCCAGCCTGTCAGTGGGCATCAACAGACTCGCAGACACATCGAAGAAGTTCTTCTGAACTTCATCGACGAACGTCATCATCCTGGCATCGACTATCTTCCGTTTCTTCCAGAACTCTTCCGGGGTCAGTGATCCCGGGAACTTTGCAATCTTTTCATCTTCCTGGAGAAGAAACGTGAACTTCTCCATCAGCTCCATCGCTTGAGTGTTGTGTGCCAACGGCATGACAATAGGTTCCCGGTCGGCGTGCAACTTGATCATGTAGATCTGTTTGTTGTCAGCCATCGCCAAGTGAACCAGTGTCATGTCGTCGGGCATCATTTCCACGCACTTTTTGAACCTCTCGAAACCGGAGATCGTCACGAGGCCCTTGCGGCACTTCTCGATTTTGCATTGAACGGCGTTGCGCACTCCGATCGAAGTCGACTCGGCCCACGCGTAAGCTGCTTCCCAGGCGTTGTCAGAGGTTCTACCAACGTATGGGTACAGTCGGCAACGCCAATCTCTGATAATTGGAATTAGTAAGAAGTAACAGCTATGAATTGACTTACCTGTATAAAATATGACCGTAACGAGTCATCTCATTTCTCATTTCCCGTCGAATCTCTTCGAATCTTGGAGACGTCACCACGCCCTCGTTTTCAGCGACAGCCGTTTTCGAACGACGGCCGAACGGAGACACCGCACGGAGAATATCAACCTGAATTACATATGTTTATATTGGAATGCTTGGAGTGGGACTCACTGCGCAACCGATTCCAGCCTTCACGAGCGGCTTCCTCATAACCGGCCGCATCCAGCTGTAGTTGCAGGTCTGTGGGAACTCGAGTTGTCGTCCAAGTTGAGTGATGGCCAATGACAAGTCCATCGTGCGACAGTGCATGTATTTGGTAATCTGAAATTTAAACTTTCGGAAGAAAAAAAAAACACTCACCTTGGACGCATTCTTGTACACTTCGAGACTCTCCGCATCGACCGGCTCATTCCTGTCGACTTTCCGGATGAGCCATTGGACAACGCACAATCCGAACACTTCATTTTGGATGATATTTGGCCTCTGAAACAGATTTGCTGCATAGGTGCAATAAAGAATCCAACAAACCGGGCGGATCGCCTTATCTTTGTGCATCAGTCCCTGACAAGGCATATCTCTCTCTCTGATACCAACAAATTCGGCGTTGAAATGTTGAATAGCTGTTTGCGAGAAATCACTATACAAACAATATGAAAACATATATTCCGAAGCGAATGTGCTGCTGATCGGATACTGCACACAAATATTGCAGCCACAGCTGCGACTGATTTCGTGGAATAACTGTCCATTGATTCTGGAAAAATAAAGACACTTTAGTAGTAAAGAAACCTATTTCTTACAGTTCCAGATCAGCTAGCCGGTCGGTGACGTCCTGCATCATGGTATCATTGCGTTTATCATCTCCTAGCGCTGATTTCTGGCCAGGCAGCGGAGTTTGGGCTCGCGACGGTGTTCTCGATTTGACGGGAGTGCTGCAGTGCACGATTATCGGATCCGTGGATATCAAGTTGAGCATCGAGGCTCTCATGATCTTAGCGTTGTTCCCGCTGTCCTCCTCTTCGACCATCATTGCGTAGTACGACATGATGTTTGTTGATTGCATGATTCGAAAGAGGCACGCCGACTTTAGAGCAGTTCGCAAGTTCAGAATCATTGCAGACATCGCATCGCGGCCTTGAGCAGTGGCGATAGTGACGAGGGACCACTCGCGCCGCATTTCGAAATGCCACGCAAGGGCGCTTCCGAGATGGACTGAAACATAGGTTCAGTTTTTATGGAATCACGGGGACTCACTATATTCTGTAGCTGCTTCCTTCTGTTTTCCTTCTAGAAATGTGCGGATTGATGGAGAAATTGAGTTGTTGAACTGGTAAGTTGAAAGACCTGGAACTCGATTGCGAACGATAACGTCTGATTTCTGTGCGGCTTCCAAAAGGTGCGAGAGTCGATCGGGGAACTGAAAACAAAATGGTTGCATTTTTGAAAATTTGTTTATTTACTTCGCATCCTTCAAGAACAGAGCTGGCTGGCACGTTGCTTAGTGTAGAGCAGATCCAATATACGAAAGAAGCCAGTTCGTATTTCGCGAACGAGCGGATGTTCTCTTTCTTGATCTTGTCACGCATTGCTATCAGCTTGGTCAAAGCATCTTGTCTCTGTTCTTTTGCTTTGGTGTATACGATGGCCAACTTGGCAGCAGCGAAGAACTCTTCCGAGTTTTTATCCATCTTCCAAACTTTGATTTTCTTCTCGGCCAGTTCAGTCTCTCCGAGAAAAAGGAGCCATCGAAGAGCGACTTCCATTGCGAGATGGTCGTGAGGCATAATGTCCACGTAGTCAAGTAAACAGACGACTCCTTTGCAGAGTTCACCATTGTACAGGTAGTAGAAGCTCAGTTTTGCAGGGATTATCGCATACTGTCGTTTTTGTTTCTGGTCGCCTTGCATTGCTTCTTTTCTCAAATTCTGCCAGAGTACGAAGTGATTCTGGAATTTTTTGATTAGAAGTGACACCTGGTATCGGAAAAACTCACGTGGACAGTTTTCGGAAACTTTCTCAGTAGTCGGAAGTTGTCTGAGGCCGCGTATTTCGACATGATCCGAGCCATTTTCGACAGCGAGTTCATTTCAATCGCTCCTTGGACGCCATACTCTTCGATGAACGTCTTGGCAACTTCCTCTTGTAGATCAGAAGTCAGGTCTACAAAGTCAAGAATGTGGTTCTGGACATCCTGTGACAATGTTTCCAATCGTTCGTTCGCATCTGTTTGAGGTTTGTTTATGAGCCTCATCTGGACAGCTGACTGAAACAGTGACATGTTAAAGGTATTGGAACGGGAAGAAGTAGAACGAATTAATATCACAAAGCAAAACTAGCAATCGTCTTTATGAAACCACATTTTTCAGAAATACAAATTACGATACAGAAAGAAGAAAGGAGGGGAATAGAAGTACGTGCGAAGATGTGCAGTATCGGAAAGCTCGGGATAAAACATGTGCAAAAAAAATTACAGATTTTTGCAGGATTCGATAAATTTTAATGAAGTTCTAAAGCCACGTTTGCGCGCGCCGGCTTTTAGCCTTTCAAAAAGGAATACGGTTTTGAATTCGCTCCGTCATCGAGACACGGCAGCTGACGTTGCGGACCGGGCGTCACAAAATACGACAGTGCGGTAAAATGAGAATTTCAAAAAAGAACTTTACATTTCAGGAACTTTCGAAAAGCAGGTAATTTTAAAAACTAAAAACTTGCAAGCAAAGCTATAATTACCGTCAAAACAGTAGCACTAAAAAATAGTAGCTCAGAAGTCTGAAAAGTTGAAAAAATAAGTAAAAAGCTTCGCATTTTCGAATCCCACTTGCGTGCGATTAAAGGCACACACATCTTTTGGTGAAATGGTCCCACAACGACATTGAAAAGTTACTGTGCTTTTCAAAATAATTTCATTTTTCCAGCATTTTTTCTTTATTCGGCCAATAAGCGAGTAAAGCTCTGCATCAGCGTTTGAGGAATTGACCCGCTTCTGTCCGAACCGCTTTTCAAAATATCCCCACTCCTGGGAAACTCCTTCATGTCAATTTTTCCCTTAAAAAACGTTATTCTCGTATTTCATAAAAACTCGTAATCTTTTTGAACAAAATTAAATTTCCAGAAGATGCCTCGCATCAAATCAGCCCCACTCAAAAGTAAGCCGCCCAGAAGCAGAATGGAACAGGTGGAAGAAGACGAAACAAATGAAGTTTGTGCTGAGTTTTTTCTTGATCTCACAGAGCTACATTCAGAGTGTTATCGATGACGAGGAAGTACGCAATATCAGAGCAGAACTCGAACAAATTCGACGTCGCAAAGCGAAGCAGATTCAAAAGCTCCGCCGAATTCGTGAAGACAAAAGAAGACAAGGTAAATGATTATCAAAAGTTGTACACTTGCAAGAACACCATTTTTGGGTTAGTTTGAGTTCAGAACGGGAGGACAGCTTCGGTGAAGTTGCTCGCTGCGATAGCAGGGAAGACCAAGTACTGCAGTTCCTCTTCTGAAAAATCCAATTTATAGACAGTGACTAACAATCGTTTTTTACTAGGAAGCGCTTTCTTAGTCGTCAGCTCGCTCTGGTCATAGTCGATGGCAGTCTCCAGATCCTTGAGCTCCTCCTTTCCATCTGGTTCTGAAATTGTTGCATTACGCTACTATGCTATCCATTCACGAACCCATCATTCGAGAAACGTCAGTCTGTGACGACTGTCCCTGCACAGTGTCCGACTTTGTGTCGTTGGCAGTGTTCAGTTTCGCAAACTTGTCGACACTCGACGTGTTCTGTGGTCCGTCCGGATCCTTCTCTTCCTTCTTCTTTTTCTTTTTCTCTTCGGCAGCGTCGACGGCAGAGGAGGCAGTCAGTTTGGACTTCCCGGACAGAGCCGTCTTCTCCGAATTGCTCTCCTTCTGTTCTTTCAGAGTTCCTCTCTCCTTATCCTCCTTTTCTTTCTCTTCTCTTTCCTCTTTTTCCACTTTTGCCATTCTTTCCATCTCCTCGTCTTCCCATTCATACGGATCCAAAAAGTTTATTTTCAGTCTAGTAATCGCTGCCATCAGCTGAAAATGTTTTCGAAAAGTCTCAAAAAACATCCGTGTAAACCAACCAAGTTGTATATCTTTTCATATCCCGGTCGATCCTCATAATGTAGCGTTTTCAAGTACTCGAAGATGGTTTTCAACTCCTCCGGGAGGTCCTGTAGCTGGATGTAGTTAATTTCTCTTTGTTGGTCTCACCTCAAACAACGCTGCATCTTTGGTTGTCTTTTTCAACACCATAACTTCTTTTTCGTCTTTCAAGTGGGACCATGGAAGTCCGAGAGTCACCGCAACGATGGTGTAGATCAAGGCGATCAGATCGTCGGCACGACTCTGTTCCACGCGATCGTGGACATTCATCGAGCAGTACCGGATAGTTCCTCTCAGCGGAATCCGACGACGCATCGGACGCAGCTTCTTCTGACCGTCTTCTCCAGTAACCACGAACGATCTGGCCATTCCAAAGTCGATAAGCACCAGGAAACGGGAGTCACGGCCACGGTTCGCCGCAGTCATGATGTTGCCAGGTTTCACATCGCGATGAACGAACCCCGCCTCGTGTAACTGTTTCAGACCGTAGAGAGTGAAGAGAGCGACTCGCAAGGCCGTCGTGTCGTTGAAACCTCGCTGAATCTTAGTCCGAAGCGCCATAAGATCCTTTCCGCAGAGAGTTGTCACCATGTAACTGAAAGGTTTTATGATAACCAATCCTCAGAAATCGTCCTCACGTATAAGTTTTCCGTTTGCCACAGTCGATGATCTTCAGCACGTCGCGCGTCTCTTTCAACTTCGTCAACACGTGCACTTCTATCTGCAGCGTGCGATCGTACTCTTGCGAGTCGTACTCGATCTTCATCGCGGCGCAGTAGCCCTTCCGGTTCTTGTCCTCGACCTTGTAGACAACTCCACATGCCCCTTTGCCCAGAAGCGCCTTGATTTTCCACTTATCAATCATCTGAACACAGTGTAGCTTCCGGTTATTAATAAAAACCTACATGTCCCGGGCGCATGACTTTTACCGAAGTAGGCGGAGTAGAATTTTCGTTATTATTAGACATTTCGAACCTTCAAACTTGTCGAAAATCTAGGAGTAAACGAAGAAGTAGAAATGAATGAAATTACAAGATAAAAGTGTTTCAGGTTCTCCGGTCAGTTCAAGTGACTCAGACAATGCGAACTACGCGGATTGCAGCGATCAAGAAGACCCAAAACCGCACGACAAGTCGTCATCTTCGGCCAGAACTCTCGCAGACGGGCTTGATAAATCACAACGGAGATTCATGTTCAATGTGAAACAGATTGAGGAGAAGTACGCGGAGAAGGAACGGAAAGCACTGCCGGAGTCACTGGTGGAAATCGACCGAGACGGGAACTTCTACTTCCCGGAGAACATGGCTGGGTGTCATCAGCAATCGTTCGTCAACAAATTGTTCATGAATGACGCCCGATTCGGCAAAGGCCTGGTCTCCGCTCCTCGGAACTCCATCGAATCACTGGAAGGAGACCATCGGACACTGAAAAGATGCAGAGAACTGGATGAGAAGTTCGGAAGGAAACTGCGAAGATCGGAAGTTTCTGAAGAAGAGTCCTCGAGGAAGAGAAAGAGAGATATGAGTGAAGAAGCATCGGAGATTACGTTGAGGACGGAGAGTACGTGCACGTACCAGAGCGGATACATGACACGAACTTCCTTGTAATACAGATTATCTTTGACACCAAACAGAAAAGCTTTTTCAGAGATCTAGATGACGACGTGTTCGACGACCGGAGAGGCCCAAAGCGACGATCTAACGGAAACAGACATTGCGAACGCCTCCCGACTACATCTACCATTGGTTCTTTCTTTGATAGTCAGCAGTCGGTGATGGATCGAGTTAAAAATTTGAGTTTCAGGCCATGGAAGCGAAAGCGACGACCAGGAATTCGCTGACGACGAGGAGAACAGTGAGGACGAAGAAGAAGAAACGACACCAGTGGCAAATAGAAAAACGAGGACCATTATTCTGTGATGTCATATTTTTTGTGAAATACTTTGTGATCATGTTTGTAAAATGAAGCCTATTGCCTCCGTTCCCTTCTCTGTTCCCTCTCCAATCTAGTGGTTTCTGAAAAGACCACGAGACATATCGAGTCCCCTTATTCTTGTATTTTGTATTCCTTCGTGAAGTTTCATTCATTCAAGATGTTAAATTGTTCAGGTTGGATCGAAATGTCGAAGCGTCAAAGCTCTCTCATGTCTTTCTTTACAAGGACTCCGAAACAGGAGAAACCAGAAGAAGTGACAGAGAAAAAGGAGAAGAAAGAAAAAGAAGAGAAGCCGGTGAAGATGGCTGAAGGTGAGTGTCAGACGAGGGAATCGAACTGAAATGAAACGAATCATTTCAGCCGAGAAGAAAGTTCTGAAGAGAACGAATTCGCAGACAGTCCAAAACGAAGACTCGCCCGTGAAGACTCCAAAGAACAAGCCGAAGCGAGCGAAGGTGTTCATTGAGTCGTCGCCGGAAGAAGGCGTCGACGATGATGACAGTGGAGACGAGGACTACGAGATGAAGGCCGTAGAGTCGTCGGATGAGTCCGAAGTGGACGAGAATGCGAGTGACGACTGCGAAGTGACTTACGATAGCACTCCGCAGAGCACGCCGAAGAGATCGAAGACGACGACGGTTTGTTTGGAATAGGTCTGAAGCATTGCTGAACTTAGAAACTTCAGAAGAAAGCATCTGCTAGTACTCCAAAGACTGGGAACACTCCAAAAACGGCAAGAACTCCAGGAGGTGTGAAGGCGAGAGTGTTCGACGTTGAAGAAGTTTCGATGGCTGCAATTGAAGAGAAGATGGAAAAGATCATGGAAGGAGAAGGAGAGAGGAAGAAGAAGGTGGAAAAGGGAAGCAAAAAGCAGAAGGAGGAGGAGACCGAGAGATTCGACCACGAGTCATTCGCATTCCTCAAGCCGGAGAACATTCGTGACGCGAGCAAGAGGCCAGCTTCTGATCCAGAATACGACCCAAAGACATTGTTCGTCCCTCCCGACTTTTTCCAGAAACAGACTCCAGGTCATCGTCAGTGGTGGACCATGAAATCGCAGCATTTCGACACAATTCTCCTGTTCAAAGTCGGCAAGTTCTACGAGACGTACCACATGGATGCCGTCGAAGTTGTCCGTGCACTAAACATTGCATTCATGCGTGGCTCCTACGCCCATGCTGGATTTCCGGAACATGCTGCGTCGAAGTTTGCTGATCAGTTGATGAACCACGGATACAAGGTGGCACGTATCGAACAGACGGAAACTCCGCAGATGCTGGAAGAGCGTAATCAGAAGACGAAGGCCAAGGACAAGGTTGTCAGAAGAGAAGTGTGCAGAGTGACTTCAAACGGAACCAGGACTTACGGAGTTCTGGATGGAGTCGACCTGGGAACTGCTTCGGAGACTCTCGATCCGACTGCCAAGTACCTATTGGCGATCAAGGAAATGCATGTAAGAAAGTTTCTCGCTTTGTTCCCTCCACTAGCTAGTTTCAGAGTTTGGAAACGGGAAAGTCTTCTTACGGAGTGTGCATGATCGACACAACCACTGCCCACATCCGCATCGGCCAATTCGAAGACGACGACTACCGATCCCAACTGCGCACTCTCCTCGCCAACGTGATCGTCGTGCAGACTCTGGTCGAGAAGAACTGTCTCTCGGCTTCCACCAAGGCCATCCTCAACGGCATTCTCTTCTCCGTTCCCATCGAGAACCTTCTCGCGAAGAAACAGTTCCTCACTGCCGATGATGCCGTCCGAATGGTTTCACTCGACGAACATTTCGGACCTGATTACTCTACATGGCCAGATGTCTTGAAGTCGATGCTGGAGGATACGAGTGTGCTTCCAAAGGCCTCGAGCGATCATCAACTGGCACTGTCTGCTTTCGGTGCAGTTGTCTGGTACCTCCGCGACAGTCTCATCGATGTTGACATGCTCTCTATGCGAAACATTTCTCTTTACGACTCCAGTTCGATCAAGGCCGAGAAGAAGGAAGGAGAAGCGACGGTCGATTGGAAGGGCAAGAGTTTGATCCTGGACGGAACTGCTGTTGAGAACTTGAACATCGTGCCGAATGGCAGAGACTCTCATTCGACCTCCCTCTACTTCATTATCAACAAGTGCTCCACGCCATTTGGACGCCGTCTTCTCCGTTCCTGGCTGCTCCAGCCGACTTGCGATCCTCACAAACTCCGTATTCGACAAGAAGCCGTCAAGTGGATGACGTCTTCGGAAGCCACTACTTTTGTGAATACAGTGACAGCGACTTTGAAAAAGATTCCAGATTTGGACAGGCTTCTCCAAAAGTAAGTAGAAGATATAAAGGCCAATTAAATTATTTTTCCAGAATTCACACTATCGGACTCAAATATCGCGCCGAGAAACATCCAGACAGTCGTGCCATCATGTTCGACTCTTTGAAGACGAACCAGAAGAAAATCGGAGAATTGCTGGCAGCAATCGACGGATTCAAACTGTGCAACAAGGTGCGCAAGGAGTACACGAAGATGCAGCAAGAAGGAGAAGGCTGCGAGTTGCTCGACGAATTGCTCGGAAACGAAGAGCACACTGAAGAAGTCGAAGAGAACATCACTTATTTCGAAGTGAGGTCACTCTCTCAGTTTAGAATGCATTCATTGATTTCAGAAAATGTTCGACAGATCCACCGCTCTGAAAGACGGTAAGATTGTGCCGAACAAGGGATGTGATACGGAATACGACGAAGCGGTTCTGAAGGTCGCCGAGTGCATGAGCGAGTTGAACAGCTACAAGGACACTGTCGCGAGGAAGTACAGCTGCTCGATCAAATTCGTCGATTCGGGAAAAATAAAGTTCCTTTTGGAAATGCCCGAAAGCACCAAAGTGTCTTCGTCCTTTGAGCTGAAGTCGCGCAGAAAAGGCTTCATTCGTTACTCGACCCCCGATTCGGAACAACTCGTCGCTTCTCTGGATGCCGCCGAGAGAGAGAAAGCCAAGTTGGGCGACGATGCGACACGTCGTGTCTTCGAGCAGTTCGGAGTCAAGAACTCGATCTGGGCAGAGACTGTCCAGTCGATCTCCAGCTTCGACGTGCTCGTCTCTCTCGCCGTTTTCGCTAAGTCCTCCCCGTTCGAAATGTGCATGCCGAGTTTTGACTTTGACTCTACGAAGCCGTACCTTGTCGTTGAGAAAGGACTCCATCCGTGTCTGGCTCTCCAGTCCAGGAACGAAGTCACCGGAACGACTTCCTTCATTGCGAACAGTACGACGATGGGCGAATCCGAGGCTGCAGTGATGTTGTTGACTGGTCCCAACATGGGAGGAAAGTCCACGCTCATGAGACAAACGGCCGTTCTTGCGATTCTCGCTCATATCGTGGGTTCTAACTTTTCAATCAAAAACTAATCTTATATGTTTTCAGGGTTCAATGGTTCCCGCCGACTCAATGCGTCTCACTCCGATCGACCGAATCTTCACTCGCATCGGAGCCAATGATCGTATCATGTGCGGAGAGTCGACGTTCTTCATCGAACTCAAAGAGACCGACGTGATGCTCAAAAACGCCACGAAGCACTCTCTTCTGCTCGTCGATGAACTCGGTCGTGGCACCAGCACTTTCGACGGAACTGCAATTGCCTCTGCTGTTCTGCAGAACGTGGCCGATGAGCTCGGCTGCCGAACCTTCTTCTCCACCCACTACCACTCGATCTGTGATTCATTCACGAATCATCCGAATGTCAGATTGGCGCATATGGTAGGCACCTGTATTGTAGAACTGTTCCAGAAAACCCTTTTCTTAGAAATGCGTCGTCGACAAAGAGAACAACGAAGATCCGACCATGGAAGACGTCACTTTCCTCTACGAACTCGAGTCCGGAATCTGCCCCAAGTCGTACGGTTTCTACGCCGCTAAACTGGCTGGAATTGACCACCAAGTCGTTCGAAATGCCTACGCAGAGAGCAACAAGTTCGCATCGAACCTGACAATAGATCCAAAGATTCGCAAACTGATCGAGTGCGCTCGTGACGACAGTTTCGACCTCGACGAGCTGAAGAAGATGGTCGAAGCCATCTGAATATTTATCACATTCCCTATTCATTCACATCGGTCCCACAAATTCACATTTTATCAATTGTGTATCTAACAGTGTCATTTATTCCCAGTTGAAACCTCATCAATCCCATTTCTCTTGATATATCGGTACCCGTTTATAAAATTGTCAAATGCCCGCAACAAAAGAATTCAAAGTTCACTTCTGAGTTCTATGGCGAGAAGATGACTGATCGAAGATCGGGGAACTCGTTCTCGAACAAGACCGTCTCATCCGAAGGTCCCTTCCGTTCCGGCAGCTTCTTCTTCTCCTCCGACTGCGGACTCTCTTCTTCCTCCGCTTCCTGCTCTCTCTTCTTGAAGTTCTTCCGACGGAACGACTGCAGACGTGACCAGTAGAACTCGGCGAAGATGATGATCATGACGGAGAGTCCGATCTGGATTGTCAGGATCCCGATCGCATTTGCATCACACTGCTTGCCACGGGCGATTTTCTGAAAAACAACGATTGCTGGGAACTGTGAAAGTCAAAAGATACCGCTGCGACGGACAGAGAAGCCAAGAACGGAAGGATGAGCTGGAGCATCTGCGAAGTGCACACAGCCACCCAACACGGCGTCCAGCGGTTCAGAATTTTGTATCCGGAGAGGTAGGCGTAGAGGAAGACATGGGCGGTCAGGTTGCAGAACACGATCCAGCGGTGGATGGCGAAGTTGAGCGAGTAGAAGGTGAAGGCGTAGGAAAGTGAGAGGAAGTGGTGGACAATGTGGATGGAGAGCGGACGGCGACCGTCGTACAGCAGCATCATCGTCTCGAGAAGGTCCGTGATCTTGGTGAGGGTCCAGATGAAGACGACGGTGCCGGAGAGAGGTCCCGTGTAGAAGGAGTCGGACTGGCAGACGGAGTAGTGCCAGCCACTGAACATGCTGAGCAAGACGTCGGGAACGAGAAGAAGCGAGAGGAAGAGTTGGAAGATGCAGTTGTAGTGGTACCTGGAAGGATGAGTCCGAGAACACGAAGGACCAGTTTTACCATTCTTTGAGATAGGACTTCTGGAGGTTGTGTGAGGGACGGAGGTTGAATGCCACGACGACATAGATCAGTCCGAGAAGGTGAATGGGGAGGAAAGAGAACGAGATGACAGAAGAGAACCACGAGTAGGGGAACTGGAAAATTGGATGAAGACTCGCCAGAAGCAACACTTACCATTTAGTCTTTAGTTGTTTCCGAGTAAACAATGAATTCGAAACGAAATGATTCATTTATCGAAACGTGAACATGATGTATTGAGAACAGAAGAAAAGGGTGACAGACTTCCGAAAAGGCTGCTTATGGAAATGAGGAATCAGCAAAGCAGATTTCATTAGTAAATAAACAGTCGTCACATTGCCATGAGGCCAGAAAAAACGGGATTCTAGTAAAACATGCTATATTCTTCAAGCGGGCAAGCCAACAATTTCAAACATCCTGATGGTGTTTGGGTTGTCAAAGATTACTTCACCATGGTAGCGTAACTTCTTGTTCAGAGCCCTTGCGATATCCCGATCCATTTTGAAAGTAGCAGTGCGCAGACTCTTCTCTTCGTAGTTGTAGAGGATCTGATAGTCAACAGCGCCGTACTCCTCCGTCAGTTTCTCCTGAATTGACTTTATTTGAAACATTGCGATTGGCGACCATTACCATAATTTGATTACAAGAATCGCTTTTATTACAAGAATGCTCCAAATACATATTCACAACGAGTCTCGACAGAGGCTCTTTCGGCAATGGTTGGATTGAGATAGCTGAAAGAAAACACTAGAGCAAAGTAGTCGGGTAGCTCACAGACCTTTCCACGGAAAATTGGACGCCCAGTTCTTTACTTTTTCGCACATATCTTTATCAACTTTCAGACATCCTGAACCGAGTCGCTCGCCTTTTTCATCGAAATGCATAACCACGCCAGACACTTGAAACAATCCATAGAGCTCCTGTAATTAATCGAATAACGGAGACACGAGAGTAATGCTACTTACTGTGATCGTGGTTTCCGTGAAAGTGAAATCATTGAAAGCGGTAGGCAGGAACATTTTGAATCTGAATTTCTTTAGAGCCTTCTCGGCATTGTGTGCATCCATTCGTGCCATGGTTTCCGAAAATCTCTGTTTGTTGTTTGGCACCTGTAAAAGACCGATTCTCTAACAGGTACTTCTGGATCCATTACTGGGGATGTGGTCGGAGACGGAATCTTTCGCTCAGCCCAAATATAAGAACTTGAAGTTAAATCGTTCTGACCGATTCCCAAGTCTGCTTCGAGCTGAAAGGACACCATGAACTGATCGACCGGGAGTGGGGTTTTCTTACAGAGGTTCGCTTCGAGGCAATTCTTATTTTCATACCGCACGACGGGTCGCATTCCGAGACTGTTGAATACTCCGATTCGTCGGTTTTTGGCCCCATTAATTCTTCATATTCTTCTTGACGCTCCACATGGGAGATCATATCGTGAACAGCTTCTCGAATAACTTCCTCAGTTGACTCTTCAGTTATCGGAAGATCTTTCAGAGTAATCGGCGGCTCGTCTGCCACGACCCACTTGTGTTCCGGAGAAATCGGATCCTCTACGAACAGCTGATCTTCCGGAGTTTCAGGTCTTTCAGTCTTGATTTCCGTTTTGATTTCTTTATTTGCAATTGGCGATTCTTCCTTCCCCGTCTTCTCGTTCGATCGCTTTGTCTCTCCATTGTCACCGGATTTTCTTTGATTTCTCCTAGGGGCTTTATCTCTTGGCGCGCCAGGTTCCTTTGTCGGAACTCTGTTGCGGCTTTCTCGAGATTGTCCTTTCGTATTGATCGTCCGTATACTTAGTTCAATGTTCTCGTTACTCTTCTTCTCGTTTTTCTTGAATTGTTTTTTCTTTCCTCGCAGCTCAGCCGATCCCTTGTTTTCAGATTTCACCGGCGTCTTGTTAACAGCAAGCGATGTGTTCTGCTGCAGTGTGTAACAATTAAAGCGATGTGTCTAATTTGCCAAAATACCTTTTTCTGATATTCGAGCTGTCTTCTTCTCTCTGAATTGGTCATTGGAGTTTTGCCTTGAGCGGGCATTCCTGGGCTTCCTTTGTTCCTCTGATTTTTCGGTGAACTTGGATTTTGTTGGAATGGAAGCGGTGACGTGTTGTTAAGCTGTGGAGCACTTCCGTGACGGCGAGCATCTTGGGATAGAATATGCGGCGAACGAGGACTGTGAGGGCGCCACGAATCACCTTGCTGTTTTGATTTTTGGGATTGATGTAGATTAGCAGAGGACGGAGATCCGTCGGGCCAGCCATTCGAAGCGAAGGAATGATGAGCCTGAAGATGAGAAATACGAAAAATCGCTACGGATTGAAGGGGTACTGACATTTTGTGGAGGCGGAGTGATAACCGGCACATGTTGTTTGCTTCGATTATAGGCAGCGTAAGCACTTATCGGCGATGAATTCTGAAACGAGTTTTTTTGATGCGCTGGTTATATTTATGAAAACTTACCGCATCTGGTACCTTTTGTTGCTCGTCATCGAACAACGGAGTGACTGGTCGATGCATTCGATTTATTTTTTTCGCTTGAAAACAAAAAATTAGGCAAGAAACCGACGAGAACGAAGGAAAACTGGAACTGAACGACAGCCACGGAAGAAAATTTCAAAATACGTTTGCGCGGTGCACGGTAGACTTTAAAGGCGCATGCAATTTTCAGTTGTGAAGTTTTCGGTATACGGTAACCCGCCATTTGAGCGACCCGGGAAAACTTGTCATTCAACTCTCCTTTCTCTCGGAAACCATAAGTTTCCAGTTATTTCTTTGTCTTTTATTTGCTTCGTTCGCTTTTTAGAAAATATTTTACGGAATTTCGACTTTCGTGTTCAGATGCGCTCGCTCATTCTCGTCTCGTTGGCTGTTGCCGTCGCCAGTGCCGCACTCGTACCAAAGTCAGTGCACCCGGAGCCGCATCGAATGGACAAAAACGAGTCGGTGGAGCACGAGATCAGCGAGGCACTCAAGGATATCGAAGCTTCGCGAAAGATCATAAGAATGACGATGACAATGTAAGAATTCGAGAAACAACCGTCATTAAAGATTCTCTTCTCAGGAATGACTCCGAAAAGCAAGAGGAAGATGCGTCGGAAAGCTTCCTTCGCGGCATCGGAGACGTCTTCAGCGGAATGTTCAATGCTCTTCAGAACTCGCACGTTCCATTCCTCGGCGAGCACCGTGAACCCAGCTCAGTCGTCAATGAAACCGTCAAGAAGACGACCGAAAAAACCGATGAGAAGACCACTCAAGACCTCCTTTCGCGTACTCGCACCGAGCTCAAGCAGGACATCAATGCGATGCGTTTCTACATTGACAGCGTCCGAATGGAGTTCGACGAGTGGATGGTAAGGCTACTTAACAAGATTAGACACTCTTCCCTCATTTTCAGATCTCGAACCGACACCAGAACGTCAAGTCCATGATCCTCGGAGGACTCTCGGCCGTCTTCGTGCTTGTCGCCTACTTCCTCATCTGCAAGTGCTGCCGCAGACGTTCCCGCATGAACCATTTGTCCGCATTCGTCAACGAAGGCTTCGCATCCCGACACGGAGACACCGAAGGGCTGCTGCCCACCAGCACCAAGAAGGGCCATCGCTTCCCGTCGAACAGCGACGAAGATATCTAATCCTTTCTCCAAACACTCATCTCTCACCCTCCTAACGTGTACAAATTTATATCTAACCCTCATTTTATTGCGTGTCTCCGCAAAATCAACTGATTGCATATGAATAAAGATTGCATTTTGAATATCTCTGTGTTTTCATTTCGCAACTGATTAGTGATGTATGCCGCAACCCCAGTCGTCGCTGCTCCCATGGTGGCTGCTCCGGTAGTGGCCGCTCCGGTTTACCAGCCAATGGTGACTCCCGTCGTGCAGCAACCGTAAGGCCTAGAGTTCGCATTCGAAATACTTTCCCATTTCAGCGGACCAACCGTTGTGGTAACCTCGAACAACAACAAGAACGATGAGTCAGTAAGGATCTCCGATTCCACGCCAAACAACCTCTTTCAGTTGTTGCTGCTGCTGCTGTGTCTGCTGACGGATGACGTTCTTCATGGTGCGAGATTGGCTGACTTTCGTGCTTTTTACTCGTCACTCTCCGAATCAAGATGCGCGGCGTAAACTCTTGAAAAATGCATTTTTCCGTTGACTCAATAAATATACATTCGGACATGATTTATTGCAACTTTCATCAGAAATAGACTGTGTTCTGAATGTGAGAATACAGTAGCTGGACGTCAAGCAGATCTCACAAACGAGTTAGGTCACTGTTTTTTTGTGAAATACGTGTTCGTGTGGAATCTGCATATTGTCAGCGAACTCCTCTGAACTGTTCTCTCTCTCTCGATGCAGCCACCGCACAGTTTCCGTTTTCGATTCGTCAACATCCGCAAAGCCGAGAAGCAGTGTTTCATTTGTATTCAAAACATATTCGGGACACTCGGCCCCTTCGTTTTCTCCTATCTTCTTCGTTTTTCTCTGCGCGTCTCATCACCCGATTTGTCCTCGTGTATTGGGCCAGTGAGCCGAAAACACGACCAGCTGGACGGACCAACCCGATCGATAAGTGGACCTCCCGCAGCTGTCCCCGTACAGATCATCAGACCTCCCACGGCTCACTTCTTCTTCTTCCCAGTCGTTCTGCTGTCTCTGGTATGACTTCTCGTCTCGAATGTGGAATCTGCTTCCATGCATTTGGTTAGTGCTCCTGAAACCTCTTCCTTCCCATTTCCATATCTCTTCAGATGACTTCCAACGACTCCCAAAACTTCTGAAAGAATGCAGTCACACCTTCTGCTACACGTGCCTGGATCAGTGGCTCGCTCGTTCAGAGACCACGTGTCCGATGTGCAGATCCAAGATAAACACCAACGTTGAGATACCGACGAATCACGTGATTCTGGCTCTTTACGAGAAGAAGAAGAGCAATCCGAAGTGCAGCTGCAAGGATCTTCGGTTCGTTTCGACTTTAACCAACTGTTCAAATAGGTTCTTCCAGAGAGTACTACTGTCCGATGTGCATGTCGCAGAACTATTCCGAATGGGAAGAACGACTCGAAGACGGCGAGCCGACGTTCTGCATCGGATGCGCCCGCAACCATGTCGACGACACCGACCACAAGGTGGTTTCCATCGACGGAAGCAAGCCGGTGACTTCGATATCAATCGAGGAGGGCGACGGAGAGAAGAAGAAGCACGCGGATGGACCTGCGAGGAAGATTGCCGTCGCCGTGGCAGTCATCGTGGCGACTCTCTCGGCGACGGGATTCGCCATCGTCCTCTGTCACCTCATGTGATCTCTCAGTACGTGTCTACGCAACCGGGTCTTTTCCTCTTTTCTGTTATCAGATTCCTATCACTAGACCGAATAAACGTCTGTTTTGCGTGTTCCTCCCTCATTTCTACTCTTTCTTTTCTTGCGACTCGTCTTTCCGAATGTACGCTCCCGGTTACCAACCAACTGTCGTCCATGCTTCTCCGTACGGTGCTCCCGCCTATGCACCCGCCTACGCCTCGCCTGCCGTTGTCGCTCAACCAGGACCAGTTATAGTTCAGGGGTTTGTGAAACGAGAAGACGATTGTCATTGAATATGTCGTTTTCAGAAACGGAGGAGGCCACCGAGCAGAGTAAGTTTCGCAGATCCGTTTTACCCGGCCAATCGGAGATCCGTTCCATTTTCAGCGACTGTTGTGCTGGTGCGTGCTGTATGTGCCTCTTCTGCTGTTGCTGTCTGTGAACAGAACTCATCTAATTCGCTTTCTGTTAGCAAAAAAAATAAATAAATGAAGAATAGATTTAGTCACGAAACAAGTAGAGAACGGAGTACAGGGATTAAGGTATATACAGGAAGTTCCGGTCGATTTTAGACGGAAGACGTGCGAGCCGGGCTGTCGAACACTGATTTGTTCTGGTTTATTATCTGTTCTTGGCCTTTCTCCATTGAGTGCATCACTTCGATCGACTCGCTCATTGCCTCGATTTGATTCTTCCGTTGAGCCAATTGAATGCGGAGCTGCAACGAAAAATTGAAACTAATGATGCTGTGAGGAAGAATGGACCATTCTGATTTTTTCCAGTTTGATGGCGAACTCTTTCTCCGCTTGCGACTGATTCTTTGGGTCACTGGCGGCAGCCACATGCATCTTTTTCTGAAATTATAAAAGATAAATGTATGCCAGTAGAATTCCGCGAAACTTACGCATTCCGGCAGAGTCACTGATGCAGGGATTTTGAAGATATCGGAGACACAGTATCTCTAAACATTAAATTGGTGATGAAGCTACTCGAACATTTCAAAATTACCTTCATGATTTTGAAGTTTTTCTCAACGGACTTTTCTGTGAATGGGAGAGAAAGGAAGCTGAGTCGGTCCTTATCACGCAACTGTAAAATGAGTATTAGGATGGTGATTTCAGTTTGGCAGACAACATTACCTGTTTCAAGTTTGTCTTGAACTCTTCGTCGCAGACGTTTTTCCATGCCGCAACGTACGCGTTGTAAACTGGAAGAAAATTGGTTGTTTCTTTGTGAATGGAGAATAAAAACTAACCAACATCACTGAAAGAAGCGGCTGAGAATCCGAACCACGAGATCTGGCTTTCATTCTTAATTCCCGACAACTCACTCTCCATTTTCGATTCTGAAAAATTGACTATAAAATAGGAAATCACTAAACTAATCAAGGAAATTTGTTAAATTGTGAATTTTAAAACAATAAATTGGTTTTTACTTATTTTTTTGACGAAAACGTCAGTGAAAAAGAATAGTCTTCGAAAACAGTTCGTTCGCGCGGAGTTTGGGCCGCAAACACGCACACGGGAGAGTACACAGCGAGAAAATAAAGGACAAGACACAAGAATGTACATCAATCAAAAACCCTTTTAGAAGCCCGTGGCACGCATCGAGTTCCCAAGGAAAATAAAATAAACGATCGGAAAAGAATGGAAAAAAAACACTTTCATAAACGACAATTTGAATACGCGCGCTTCGCGGATTACTGTAGTCACATAACCTGCACATCAAACAAATTCGGCGCGAGTGATGAAACTTAAAACTGTTGTCTTTTTTCCTCGATTTTTTTCAATTTAACACCTATCAACTAGATTTCAAGTAATAGAAGGCATTTTTTCGAGTTAGGCCAAAGTGAGTAAACACAAAAAAGCTAGCGATGTATCGTCATTTTTCAGATGGGCTTCTCAGCAGTTGATACGCTGACCAAACCGTTCCTGCAGCTCCACGAGTGGGACAATGGCGCCGAACGGATCGTTCATACGACCACGATACAGATTCTTCTCTGTTTCTTATTCGTTGTGTCTTCGAACCTTATGTTCGGTGAGCCGATAACCTGCCTGATGCTTCCGGAGACTCCCGAGTCTTCGGCCAACTACTTCCACGATTTCTGCTTTTATCAGGACAAATTGCGCATTTCGAATACAGCGTACGTGCAGATGATTGACTAAAATCTACGGTTTCCACTTGCAGACCTGTGAAACGTGCTGGAAACCAAGGAACGATGACCCTCAATCACCAGCAGAGAAAAGAAGAGGTCGCTGTCACCTACTATCAAGTGAGCTCTCCCGAACATCATCTGACATTATATTACTGTTCAGTGGACCTCCTTCATCATATTCCTGCAAGTAGCCATGTGTCTTCTGCCAGCGATGATGTGGAAGTTCTTCGGTCTTCATTTCTTCTACGGCAGTGACTTTGCTGCTATAATCCGCGGATTTGTTGTGAAAGAAGATGACGATAAATTGGATTCAGTTGATGTTAACACGACGATGGACGCACACGCAACTTACCGTTGGTTGGAGCACAAGAAACGGTGAGTTTGAGCTTATTCTCTCGGAAAATCGTGTTCAAACAACAGAGATCGGTTTGGGATGTGCGCTACAATGACGATATACGTGTTGATGAAGTGGATGACGTTTGGCTCTCTGCTCTTGCAGTTCTACATGATGGCCAAGATATACGCATCCGGAGAACTACTTTGGGGTGTTCATGTGAGTTATCATCTTCGAATTCACATGAATAATGATTTTCAATCAGATCTCGTACGATTTGCTGAACGGAGTTTACAAAAACGCCTTAGGTGGAGTCTTTCCTCAAATTGTCGGATGTAAAACGCACCGTACCGTGAGTATTCCAACGGATTACGTAACATATCATAACTTTTCAGCAACTCGGTAACATCGTCAATGAATTTGTGATGCGCTGTATTTTACCCCAGAACTTCATCAATTCCAAAGTGTTCCTCTTCCTGTACTGGTGGTACGTCCTGGCCATGCTCGTCAGTCTCTTCTCGGCGATTCAGTACACCTGCATGCTCTTCTCAGCCAGGTACCAACGCTACGCAACAAAGTCTCTTCTCCCGGTGAGTAATTGGGAAACCGGTTATTTTAATAATTGTCTTCTTGAGACTCAAGAATTCTTCCTGGAACAAGCAGGACGTCAACAACACTCGGTGATTCCTGGAGACAGTGATCCACTGGAATTCTTTGTCGATTATCTAGGGTAAAACTATCAAACGGTACTTATGTACAAGTTGTCATCTAGAAACGACGGTTATCTCCTTCTGCAATGCGCCAGTGTGCCTCTCAGTGTTGTCACGGCTCGAGGCTTCGTGCATTCGCTCTACAAAATTGTCGTTATCAAGGGCGGCATGGAGGAGGGTCCGGAGACGGAGAACACAGTGGAGCGTTCGCCTGTGAATAATATCAACGGAGAAGGCGATCGGGTGAACGGTGGAAAGTGAGTGATTCCGCTTCGAACACGAGGGATTGACTTCTATTACAGAGAGAACGTCGGCAAGAAGCTTGGCAACAGCAAGTCAAAAAATAAGATGACCGATTCCGATTCTCTGCAACCACTTTTGTACTGTGATTCTACGGTGAACATTCCCCTTCTAGCCACTGTGATTATTCCGATATTTCAGCCATCGTGCAGTTCCGACTCCTACCGTGGAAGCTACACGCCTCCACTCGGAAAACTTCTCGAAGAAGACGAATAAGCACCCACTAACATATTTTTTGCACCCCTTACTCACCTTCATGTGTCATAGTTCACCTACTAACTGAATCCTAACAATCTAACTGAATTGTCTACTGCATCCCAATTGTTCAAAATTGCCCTATTACTTCTCAAATGTATCCCCGTCGAAATTCAGAATTTGTGCATAGCTTCCAGAAGTTTTACCCGCATTTTTATTCCCCCTTTTTTGGTTAGCTTGTACAATTCCTTCGGGACTCTCAGTTTGTCTCCCATATAAAGGGATTCACACTATTTGCCATGTTGCTATGATCACATATCGAACCCCCTTCAATTTCTAAAATTGCCTGTGAAACAAACCCTGATAATCATTGCCTAAAATGGAAAATTATTTGAAGAGCTGAAGGTCTCTGTTTTTATTCCTACTGTACTCATCATGATTAATTGGTAAGTACGTGCATTTCAGATGGTGCCGAAAACGTTCCAGGAAATAACAATACCGTTTCTCAACACCGAAGGACTCAACAGTAAGACGGAGAAGTTCTTCAGCGAGCCGACACTATACCTGCTCATCGCCTTCGCTCTGTTCATGCTCGCGAAGCCGACCTTCGGAACACCGACGATCTGTCACATGCCCGCAGATCTACCGAAAGAGTCCACTGTCAATTACATGAACACGTTCTGTTATTACGCACAGAAGCAACGCACTAAAATCAACAAAATCATCGATCGGGGCTACGGTCGCGGAAATATGACTTTGAATGTGCTGACGGGAACATCCGATTACTATATGGTTTGTAACCCCACTTCTCCCTATTTCCATCAAAATGCTAATTCAGTGGATGCCGTTCATCGGTATTTTACAAGTCACACTCTGTATCCTTCCTGTTCTCTTCTGGAAAGTTATCGGCCTGAACTTTTTCCATGGAGCCGACATCATATGTCTTCTCGAAAACGACATCAATACGGACGATGACCAGCTCCGTGAAAAAGGATTCGTAGACGAGAGAAGAGTCTGGCAGATTCAGAATTGGGTTAATGCGAAGAGGTTGGTGATCCCGGATTCACACGGTTCTAACCATCTTTACAGTGCAGCGATCTACGGAAAGTCACGAACCCTGCTGGTCTACGTGATCATGAAGTGGTTCAGACTCGCCGTGTTCATGTTTCTGTTTTGGATGAACGCGAATCTATTCGCAGCAGGTGACCTCTACTGGGGTTATGATGTGAGTGTAAGACCTATAATTTCTCAAAGTTATTGCAAACATCAGATTATCAAAGATTTCATGAATGGCACGTTTCAAAACCCGCTGAAAGGAGAGTTCACTCTGATAACTGGTTGCCAAGCCCAGAGACTGGTACGCGATGAACAATAGTGTGATTAGAAGAAAAAGGTTTTTAGCAAAACGGTGTTGCTGTCCATGGAGGTGTCTCCGCCTACACAGTCGTTGGTCAGTGCATACTGTCCGGCAACTTCATCAACGCTAAAGTCTTCCTGTTCCTCTACTGGTGGTTCATCCTTCTCATCATCGTCTGCTTTTTCTCTGGAGTCCGATATACTCTGATTCTTGCATCGCCAGGTTACCGACGTTATCTCTTCAAGTCTCTGATCAGAGTAAGTCATCATGATAGTTTTTGCCTAAACTGTGATTCATCAGGACGAAGAATACTATACGAAACGGAGAGGTCCCCCGAGTGCTGATCTCTACTTGGGAATGAGCGAACCATTAGATTACCTGTCTGATTACCTTGGGTACTTCGCATTTTGAAGTTTCAGTACTCAATCTCACACTTTCAGAAACGACGGCTATCTCTTTGTGCAAATTGTGTACGACTCGCTCAGTTATTTCCAATCTGATAAAATGGTGATGGACATCTGGACCCTTGTCATTGTGAACAATGGAAAATCCTTCCCGAAGTGAGAAGAAAACGCACAAAAGTCTGAAACATCGAATTGTTTTCAGATATCTAAACAAAGAAGAGTTGAAAGCCGCTAAAGAAAAAGCCGAAAAAGATAAAGAAACATTTGAAAAGCAAGCTGGAGAGGTGAAACAGGATAAGTCCGAGAAAAAGCCGCCAGTTGAAGACACCGAGCACGACGGAGGAGGCGACGGAGGAGGCGACGGCGACGATCGTTTAGGCGCAGGGAATGATAAGGAAAAGGTCACCATCATTGAAGAGACGGTGTCCAACGCGCCGCCGTTGGAGAATGATTCAGAAACCGCGAGTCTGCTGTTGCCTGCTCCGGTTGATGATGGGAGCATTGCGTCTGTTCCCGTGTTCGATAGTCCTGCGGTGAGCATCATAAGATCTTATTCCAATCAACGGATTTATTTTCAGCCATCCACTGCAAGTATCCATGTAAACGAGGGACCACCGTTCTTCGACGATGCAGTCTAGTCTGTTTCCACTTTCCCACTGTTAGCTCACTATGTCTTTTCACTTTTTTCAAATCTCACATGTACCATTCCTGAACATAGCTTCTTTGGTTGCGACCCGATCTGTCGTATTAGACACTTGTCAGCTTTTTAGACTAGTTTTTAGACCGCCTGTTTCCTATTCCTCCAACAGTTTATCCAAGTATTCTCGAAGTGCTAATAGCTAGATACATTTCTATTAGCTTCACTGATAATAAAAAATGCCGTAAGTGAATTTGATAAATAAACCAGAGATTTGTGAAAACCAATAAGTTCACAAAAGTTACCAATAAACTTTTTTCAATCGAAATTGTCTAATTCCAAGGACCTTTCGGAAACTTCTCTAAAAATGAGTTCCGATACACAGACTACTGCTTGAAAAGTGTTGCTGCCTTCAAAATTAAAGAGACAGAAGTGTTCGGACAGACGAATGTAACGGAAATTTATGAAAAGAACTCTTTATTTTTTCAGTCCAATAAAGAGTTTCAAATAAGTCTGTTGCAGTACGTAACTCAATTGTTGCCTATGAACTGCTCGCCCGCTTCGAGTTCTTCACCGACAGCAGTTCCCGTTCCATCTTCTGGATGCGCGCTCTCAGATCTTCGATCGTCTTCCCGTCCGTCTCCATCTTCTCCCGACACTTCTGCAGCTCGTCAGCCTGATCCTTCATGAACTCGTTCTCAGCCTGCAGCTGCTTCTTTAACTCCAGCTGCACTGTTTCTGTCGGCTCTTCGACTGTCGGTTCACGGAGGACGGCGTCGATCTGAGTAGCCGAGTAGCTGGAGACAAGTATCGACGGAGGATCACAGGGAATAGAGTGGACGGTCTGGACGACGGCATTCCGACGAGTTCCGTCTATGTCAGTCTTCGGAACTTCGATTCTTACTTCGTCTGACTCGGAATCCTGGTAGAGCTGCTCGGCGAGAGCTCTCTTCTCTTCCTGGAACCGGAACATTAGGAAAAATAGCGAACATGAACAAAGCTCTTAACAAATCACATTCAAATAAGACTTTAACTTGATTTTCAAAAAGTATAACATGTAAGGTGACTCACGAGAAGCAATTCGTAGTTGTGTCTGAGTGTCTCTGCCTCCTCACGAGCCCTGTTCCTCTCGTCCCTGACAACACTCCACCGATTCCTCCACTCCGCTGTACAACCGGACCACCATCTCATCGTCTTCTCCATTTGAGCAGCACGATCTCTTGCTTCTTTCAATTCCAGCAGCCGAATCCGCTCACAGACATCCCAGTCGGTGTGTTGACACCTTCTGACAGCCCATGTTCTGAGAAAGTGCATGTCAGTATCTGGAACAATAACTGATAAGATGGAAGATAAGGGAAAGATAAGATATACCATTGCAGCCGATGTATCGATTGCCGATTGAAGCCACCGAATCGGCCATTTCGAAGACGTAAAGTGGCAGATCCGCGAGCGACGTACTGACCGGTTGCCGCCCGGAGTCAGCTGCTCAGCACAGTGTAACACGCCAGTCGTTTCGAGTTTCGAGGCTTCCCCCGACGTCACGAAGTGCTGGAAAACACTGCTTCCGGTCACATTTTCAGGCGGGATCATAACAGAACGAACGCGATGTGCCATCCCACTTCCGGTTGGTCGGAACAAACGGAACTCTTGATTTTCAGAAGAAAGAAGCACGAAGAGAAGGGAAAGATCGAATGAATAAGTTTATTCTCATAATCTCCATTATCATTATCAGTGTATATGTACAACTCTGTAATTATGTACAAGTTGTTCTGTTTTTACAATTGAGAGCAGTCCTATTAAGTATATAGATTATATCTGAGTATCTTTGGTAGTTATCAATAATGTACAAGTTATATTACAATTGTGCAATTTGTTCACTTGCACCTGACTGGCCGAAGGGAAATGCTCGAGTTGTACGGCATGCTCTTCGGCGATCTTCGCGACTTGCGGACCGGTTCGTTCAGCTGAGCCAAGAACTCTTGAGACAGGTCCATCTGGAAATAGACAAATGAATGACAGGGCTTCCATCAGGATATATCTCACCTCATCGTGTGGGAGACTGCAGTGGAAGTGCTGGAGATTTGGCGTCGTGAAGTGGAACTCGTCGACGTGGCGCAGCAAGACCTGCTTCATCTCGTCCTCCGTGACTTGCTGCAGCGAATTCTTGAACTCGATCGTCAGACTCTCAAGAATCTTTCTCTTCACGTGTGGGATGGCCACTTGGAAAGCCTTCTGGAGCGCCAAGTTGGCGTCAAACTTGTTTCCGATTTCCAATGTGACATTTGTGTTGGTTCGGTCTGAAAGAGAGTGGTCTGTTGAGGAAACTGGGTGTCAATAACAACAACTTACATCCGAGCAGTTCGTGGAACATGTTGTAGACGAACTGTTGATTCTGTGCCTGTTTCGTCTTGTCGCTCGGCAATGGTTCGACGGACTGCTCATAGGTCAGTTTCATGTCTGGAGATCCACGTTGCATCTGGACGATGACGTGCTGTTCGTCTGGAGTCGACGCCTCCAGATGAAGCAGAGTGGATCTGTGCTGGGAGACGAGGGCGATGCACCTCTGATGAAGCATGTTCACCCTTTGGACTGATCCTCCCAGCACATTGATCTTCAGAGTTTTCAGGGAGAACGATGCTCTCTTGAAGACGTGGAACAGCTGTGACGTGGACTTCTCTGGGTTGATCTCCAACTCGATCGTCTCGATGCACTTTCCTCTCTTGACAATGTCTTCCCAGTCGACCTGATCGAGCTTTATCTCGTTGGTTCTTCCATTTTTAAAGGTGAACTGGATGGCTGGATCTGGAATGAAATGATTCATTTCACTTGAACATTCAGAACAGCAACTCACGATCTCCATCGACTTCCACTCGCAGCTTCTTGATCTCTTTGTAGATTCTGGTGTCGACCAGATTCCCGAGATGCTTTCTCACTCTTCCGACGTTGATAATGTCGGAAATGTCGAGGTGGGTGCAGATATTCGAGAGAAGGTCTGCCGGGAGATCTCCGAAAGATCTGAGAGCACTGGTGGAGTTCATGGCGATTGCTGAAACCGAAGACAATGGTGTGCGATAAGGAACTAAAAAGAGACGAGGGAAGGAGGGCAAAAAAGGGAAAGTGGGGGGTGAAAGTGCTGCGGGAGGGGCTGATAAGAAAACACTTGTCATTGAAATGATGCTGTTGACACGTGCTGCACGTAGCAGAAGATCAGACAATAAATAGAAACGAAGTCAGCTGCCTTTCAAAAGTTATTCGAACAGTGACACAATCTGCAGTGTGACCGAGTGTGTCTAGACTATCTAATTTCGTTGAAAATGGTGGAGAGTGACTGAAAATGAATGTTTGTCAGCAGGTAGACTACGAGACGGGGGCAACTTGGTTGGGATGGGCCCACAAGCAGGAGAATAACTAAAGAAAGGACTAGACTATTGTATAACTGTGTGAGCTCAGTGGGTCACGTAGGGACAAGCGAGAAGAGTGACTAACTGAATGAGTCAAGCAAACAGGAGATGAGCAGGTCGAGTGGCCCGAAGGACGTCTTCGTCCCGTCGGAGGACGGTCGAGTGGGCGGGCACTCCTCGGGAGGCGGTACGTACGCAACAACGACACAACACGCAAAAAAGAAAGCTAGAGACAACGGAGCGTATTTCTTTGACAGGCGCGCCCAATTCACGTCCTCCCCTCGCATGATGATGTCCTCCGCTCGCCGCGTGCTCTCTCGCCACAAACATATGATCGGGGCCAATCAGAAACTTGCATATTTTACGAATATCCAATGGGAGAAAAGTTCGAAGACAAAGTGGTTATCAGGTGGTGGTGCCTGGAAGAAGAAAGAGAACACATGGTCACTTATCAGTTTGGAACCGAAGCGGCGAGTGACCAGTTTGACGTCAGTTGTACAGTTTTTGTACTGATTGTTGACGCCAAATTCGAACGGAACGAGCATGTTTCCTGGAAATGAGGGAGACGGGCGAGGGAAAAATGCAGGGCTTCTGTGACTGGAAGTGCGGGAGAACGAGCAGAAAACACGTACAAGAGACCAGCTGGCTGAAGTGTTTCTGTAGTTTGGAGGTGTGACAACGGGCCACAAGACTAATTTATTTATAAATGGGTGCGAATTTGAGAAGGAGAACCTGATGCAAATGTGATGCAAATGGCTTTGTTTATCGTTTTATCCCATCTCAAATTGTACCCACCTGACAGAAATTAGAGACATTAGGAATCGAGGCAATTATTAACTTTCCAGTAGGAAACAGTTGCTGTAAACTGAAGGATGAAGTATCAGACGCACGACTCCAGGAGCTCAGGAAGGGAACTTTTGAAGCCAGTTGAGATGTGAAAACAGGAGAGTTCTGCTCAGAATTCAAGACACTTCCGGATTGTTCCACTGCCTTTCAAACGATCCACATGTGCATTCTTGGGAGAAATGCACGTTTCCGTAAAACTTGTTTGAAACCAGTAACAAAATATTTAGTCCCTTCGAGTTCCAGAGTATTCTGACAAGACAAATCTTTATTGCAGATCGTTTCAGATGACATTTACAGCCCTCCTATTGTTCTCAAATGATGGTCCCTGCACAGAACAACTATTGTCTCAAGTACATACTATCTTTTCAGCGATCACTCATTATGATTCGCATTCATAAAACTATCCACGTCATTTAATCTGTCGGTGTGTAGTCTGCTCAGTGCGCTCGAATGATGGCCAGCTGTCGCATCGGGACCACCATATCCGAGTCGGCCGGCGTTCTGTCCTGGACACACCTCTGCGTTGCCGAGAAAACAAGCGGGGTTCTCTCGCGGAGTGCCCTCCGCCGACGGACAACCGTTATCGAGACCACCCGTCGCTTTGTGACGGGTGTGTACCCATTACGGACCCGATGACGTGCGTTGAGAACTTAAGGGGAATCGGAGGGGTTCGGAATGGACACTGATGGAAGGGAATCGAACGAGAGTTGGGCATGTTATGAGCGTTTGAACAGATCTAGAAGATATTTCAGAGGATCAGAACCTAGAACTACTAGTCTAATCAGAAGCTGCTCTAGCCCGCTTTGTGGTCGTACTAGTCGGCTCTTCTGATTCGTTATACATGGGATTATAGCTGAAATCGTGATCGTATAGTCCATGGTGCCACCAGGAACGGAATACATTCTCACAGTATAAAAAGGGTCCTGGAGCTCCCGCAATAACCACATTTCATTTCTGAAAGTACTAGGATACTGCTGATTTCCGAATCCGTCGTTCATTGAAGAAGTGTTTGTTATTCAAACCCAAGGATTCGAATAACTGGCACTCCTTCATTGCACGTCGAACTTGGAGATATACTTCACCTTTTCCGAAATTGGAATCAGTGATTTGCTTCTAAACACGTGTAGCTTTAAACAAGATCCCCCGACCGTCTAGTTCCCAACTTCACCGGATCCGCGACTTGCCCGGATCCTCTGCTCTATCCTTCCGAAACAAACAAACTTTTGGGCAATTGCAAGGCGCTCGCGGAGACCCAGGGAATCGTTTCGTGGAATCCTTGCCTCGTTTCGGGTCGAGTGGCAGAGAGTACGAGCAGACCAAACTGTTATCTGTTATCACGAGGGCGAGTATCCGCGAAACACTTTCGAAACACGTCCAGAAGATCAAAGAACGATGCGTTGCGAAGGATAAAAACTAAGGAGGGCTCTTCGAGACTACAAGACACATCTTAGACTCACAGCATGCTGCATGCTGATTTTCAGTTTTTGGAAAAGAGGAAGGACATGTCCGCTACTGTCCATCCCGAATACGTAGCATTTGAGAGACGCATGGAATACGCTATACCGATAAGTTGTTCACTTCTCGAATAGATCTGACGCTGAACTTGATCTGTTCGACAGACAACTCTGGGTCAAAGAGAATTTTTTACGTAAGTCTCGAGGGGAGATTGTTTCGAAATGAAATGACACACCAAACAGTGCAATGATACTTCAGAAATCAGACTATCTTGAGCCCTAGAGTAAAGTGTCTCCTGGCAAATCAGGAAACTGTGTAAGATCATGAAGCATGTCTGATCATCAACACTGAAGTCCTTCAGTCATCCCAGTCTGACTGTATTGTGTCTTTCCCCTAAACAAACTACGACAAGAAAACACATTGTTTGACACTTTCGTAAGACTTTTGAAATAAATTCAAATTAGCGTGTGGATGAGCAAACAAGAGTTGCTCCAAAACATTCCATCTTCGCCTCCTCGGCTCTGTTTGCCCACTCGTGGCTCCCCGCCCCGCGCCTCTTCCCCGAGAGCCCTCATTCTTGATCGACTCTCATCATGGCCACCTGGGGTAAGTCTTGCTGACCTTGCGTCCCGATGACGTGCCCGATTCAGAACACGAACTCCGCGAGATGTTCTCGCTCCACGACAAGGACATGAGCGGTTTCATCAGCAAGGACGACGTGATCTGCATGTTGCTCGGAGCCGAGAAGGACGACAAGAAGGACCCCGTGTTCAAGACCAACCTCAAGTTCCTGATCCAGGTCATCAAGGAGGCCGACAAGGACGGAGACTCCAAGATCACGTTCGAAGAGTTCAAGGAGTACATCAACAAAGTCACTTCCTAATTATCCTGTCTACAAACACCCGTTTATTTCTTTTTTTCTCTTTCAAATTTTGATATTCTAAACAACAAATAACAATAACAAATTGTGCTGAAACCGAAATAAAGCTACAAAACAACAAATCTATGAATCTATTCTATCCACTGAAGTCCTTGAGCCTCCATTTCTCGTCGTCCGTCTCCTTCAGTTTCGGCTTTTCGAAAGTCATCCTTGCCGGCGGAAGAGCATTCGGTCTCTCGGACAATGTCTCCAAAGTGTGCTCTTTGTGCATGTAGTCGTACAGGAACAGTCCGGGAATCCTGTAAACTTGGTCGTTGATCACCGAAACCTAATCCTGTTTGTTTTCTTTTCCGCGTGTCAAAACGAGAACGATTCGCACTAATTTACTGTTTCAGAACTGCGAAATACACACACGAGATCGAGCTCAGCGTCTATTTGCGTATCATTTATTTATCACGCGCGCTATCACTAACTGTGCTGGTTTCAGGAGCTCACGAGTGGCACTGTTTACTGATTATTGTGTTAAGTGATAAGAGTTGTGAAAAAAGAAATGATACCAAAACTGCGAGTTGTTGTTCTGTTTTGAGTCTCTAATTTGTGTGATGTTTGGCTAATCAGTCAACTGTTAACAAGAGTCCTCTACAAATATTTTCGTGTACTTTTTTACCGTGTGCACTGCTCGAAGTAAGCTTCTGCCATATCTGCGAACTGCTCGATTCCCAGTCGGATCGACGTCGTCGTCGGGTCGACACGGCACTTCCGTAGCAGCTCGTCTGCCAGTTCCTCTTCTAATTCCTCCGGATACAGCGTCTTCACTCCTTTCTTCACGTACTTTTGTCGGTAGTGGAACACGTGTCGACACAGTTTTTCGAGAACTTCGAATGGCACGCTGACCAAAGGTTCTTTGCGTGGCTCGAACCGAACGACTCCGACGTCTACTTTGGGTCTTGGCACGAAACATGAACCTGGAACAAAGCTGAATCATTAAATGATCAAAGATAAGGTACCTGGAATCTCGAAAACCATCTTCGGTTCGGACACATATTGAGCCATGATTGAGATCCTTGACCTCGTATCACAGGCAATCGGGGAGCACAGTCTTTTGGCGACTTCCAGCTGGAAAGTTAGGGTTAATGGAACCCGCCCGTACTGCCAGACGCCACGACGATACGACATATCACGGAGATATCTGGAAATAAGGGATTGATCAAGAGAGGGAAGAGAGGGAATACTTGATAATGAGAGGAGATGCAATGTTGAAGGGAAGGTTTCCGATGACGTGCATCGCTGGGAAATGCGAATCGTGCCATTCGACAGACGACGGACGGTTCGCTTCGCTTTTCCAGATGTCTCCGATTTCTGTTCGCAAAGCGTCTTGATGATGAATGAACATCCGGGACTCTGCGGCCTCTGCGAGGTGCTGGAAAGTGGGTCAATGGTTAAAAAAAGAACTTCAAAAAGTTCAAATTTTGTCAACAAAAAGAGTCTAGTGTTAACCCCTTTTTTTTCATCTGATGATATTCCGAACCTGCAACGGCGGAATGAACCGACTGTCAATCTCGACGACGTCTAATCTCGCCGCGCCGGCCTCCAGAATCGCTCTTGTGATGCCTCCGGGCCCCGGTCCGATCTCGATGACCCAGTCATTCTGTTTCACTTTCGCGTGCTTCGCGATCTTTCTCGTGATGTTCATGTCCATCAGATAGTTCTGAGATAGGATTTTCTTCGCTCGCAATCGGTACATGTGGATGAAGTCACGGAGAGCCGGAAGCGGTGGAAGACGTGACGTCATCTGAGAATTTCGATTGACTTTTCTCGTTTGGTTCTGTCTTGAAATAGGTTCACTGTAGTCTTACAGAGTTTCCGATTGATTTTGAACTATTTTCCACTTTTATTAGCTTGAAAGGGACTAAACAAGACAAGAAATTATTATGAATTCGGGGGATCTTAAGACCAGAGAAATGGAGAAAAATGGGGAGAGCACAAAAAAAAATGATGAGGGGGCAATAAATAAGGGGATAAAGCCAGTGGAGAGGGGAAGGATCCTGAAGCATCGAGTACCTAACACAACCATGGGAAATCATCGACGCTCATCGAAAAAGTTCATCAAATGGGGAATGAATACGAAGAAGAGAGGAATCTTCAAAAGTTCAGTTCTTTGTCGTTTTGTCAATGTCCTCGCGGATCAGATCAACGAACTGTTTGTAGGCGCGCTCCAAATCATCGTTCACGATCACCTGATCGAACAGAGTCGGGTTCTTCTCGACTGGAATACATTGGATTAGGAAAAAACTATTTTTGAAAAACTCACTTTCGACAAGATCTTCGGCGGCATGTTGGAGACGCTTCTGGAGAGTGACCTCGGTTTCCGTTCCTCTGGCACGTAGTCTCTCCTCGAGAAGCTTGATGGTCGGGGCCCGGATGAGAATGTATCTTGCGTCGAGATGACTGTTCTTGATATTCCGAACTCCTTGAAGCTCGATGTCGAGTACACAGATCTTTCCGCTGTTCTCGATCTCCTGGACAGTCTTTTTACTGAAACGAGAGTCATCAGTAAAACTACAAAAGAGGCGAACAAGAAATACCTCGTTCCATAGGTGTTACCGCTGAAAGTGGCATGCTCGAGGAACTCTCCGTTCTTGATCATTTCCTGCATCTTCTCTTTTTCCGTGAAGTAATAGTGTTTCCCGTGCTCTTCGCCTTCTCTTGGTTGTCTAGTTGTGTCTGGAATACAGATTTCAGTATTTCTAGAGCTGTATACTCATATCAACTCACGAGAAACACTGAACGCAAAACTATTCGGGAACTCCTTCATGGCTCTTGTAAGGATTGTACTTTTGCCTCCACCGGAAGGTCCAGACAGCACAATCGGTCGACACGGCATCTTCCGGACTGAAAAAACATAATTAATCCAATCTAAAACTCTGCTGTTTCTCCCCATTCCAAACGCCTCAAATACATACCAAAAGAAGAATAGAATATGGCAGATGTTAGCTTCATGGCGCTACAAAACACATGAAATTTTAGAAACACGTGGTTTTGCTAGTGGTAAATAAACAGTAAATACACGAAATGCGTAGATTTTCGCTTCAACAGAGCGCGGTAGGGCGCGATTGAGTCCTCGTTTCGCACAAAAAATCGCAGTTTGGCCTAAAAATTTTGCTTATCAGCTGGTCAGAGTGCTCCACTTATCGTGGAAGTTGTGCGGGAAAATAGAGGTGACGAGTGATATTTAGCGCTAAAGCGTCACGATGTTACAATTTCCTAATATGGTTTCGCGATTTATTTTGGAGCAGCGATATAGTTGATGAAAAGCTGAGTCCTGGAAGTACTAACGCGAAAAACTTCGAAAATGGAGAGAAATTGAAAATTTAGGCCCAAGAGAGAAAGTAGCCTTGGCCTAAAATGTTTCGAAAGCGGAAGTTAGTCCAGATCTCGAGTGAGTGAGAATTTTCACAAGAACACGCCCACATCAACTGTCTGGCGAATTGTTACAACTATGCGAAGGAAGTGGGTGGATGTTTTGGTTAGAGCTGGATTCTTTATCAAGCGAGGAAAGACTGGAAAGAGAGCTACAGTGAGAGCCGAGAAGTCGAAAACGCCGATAATTGTGTGCGGATTGGGGAAGGAAAGCCCATTGCGCACACATTCAATTCTCGCCACGTCGTCGTTTCTCTCTGTCGGCGGTCTCCTCGAAACGTGTGCTTCCTCTCTGGCATGGTCCGAGGAGACGCAGAGAATATGCAAATCGGAAGAGAAGGGCAACCCGAGTGTAAAATGGTTTGCTAGTGGAATCAGGACAATTTTTATCACCCCTTAAAACTTTTCAGCTGTTTTTTTTGTTGCCTCTCCTAGAAAGTGACCATAAAACTACCATAAACATAGAGTTTACCGTCACAGACATACCTTCTCTACTTCGACTTCGACCTCGTTTTTTAGCATGGTGAAGCAGGAAAAGCGTGTACATTTTCAGGAGAGAATCCACTGAAATGAGCCCTCGAAACCCCTCTAATCCACTTTCCCTACGCAATCTGACCGACTATTCATGGATCACGAGACGTGCCGCTGATCCGAAGCCCCGGATTAGTGAGCGAATTCGAAAAGAAAACTCACAATAATCCTGAATAATAGTCATATTTGGGCCCAGTTCTCTAGAGTGGTCACTTGCTCCGTACTGACGAGAGCGTCGAAATAATGTTGCATTTTGTGTGCCTTATCAGTTCCCCGGTTTCTCATCGTGTTAAATTATCACGTGCGGCGCCGCCTGGAGTAAATTGGGCAAAATAGTGATTTACAGGAAGATTATCAGGTCAAAAGTCGCGGAAAGTTACAAAATTCTGGGAAACAACTTACGAATGGATCGAATGGGTGACCAAAACCAGGCGACACGAGAGGTGGCGTGCATGAATACCTCAAGTTGTCGTCGCCTATTTATACCTTCCCGCTGCTCAGAATCTTATTTATCCCGCGCTTATGACGATGAAAAGCGATAAACACGGCTCAGCGCACCGGATACACAATCCATTAGGCAGAATTGGATGGGCCGCGCATCAAATCGTATCGTTTGATTCGTCTGAATCAGCTGATATTTCAAGATTATGGTGAAGCTCCTTAGTTTTTGTAACTGAGATTTTACGGATTATGAATTGAGCAAATACGTCGGCGAAAAATTATGAAACCTCGCTACTGTAATTCTTAGGGAACTTATGGGAGTCGCGGCGAGACCCACAAGAGATTTCCAACAATGCAAGTAAATAGTTGAAGCTGCCAGTGACACAGCGAAGACCAAAGGGTTTCAGAATTTCAGTTCAGTAAAATTGTTATTTTTTGAAAATTTGGGACAATTGAAGTAAAAATTTACATGACAAGGAAAAGTGGTATCCACAAGAGTAAGACAGCTTTAAGCATTGAATGCAATGAGATCAGAGTCAAACAAAATTTATAGCTCGTCATCAGAAGTATGAATATCATCTTGGGACTCGTTCAATCGGCGACCCATGCTTTGATCCAGGACCAGTTGGCGTCGTCTCTGTTCAGCGCGAGCCTTCTTTCTCGCTGAAAGTGTTGAATATGGATATTATATACTTCTTCGATTTTTTAGCGAATACCTTTTTCTTTCTGTTCTCTTTCGGTGGCGACTCTCAGATCGGCAGTTCTGTACTTGCACAGTCTCTTGTCTTTGATGATCACGTCAGTGACTCCCTTCAGTCTCTTTCCTCCACTCGGCGAATTCACGTAGACAGCTTGCTCTCCGAGCCAAGAACGAAGCGGTTTCACTCGAGTACGTGTCGATCTTCTCAATCCGTCTCCTGCGTCTTCGGGCTCAACTGAAAAATAATTTTACAAACGAGTCAAAAAGTCAATGAACTCACTGATTTTTCTCTTGGCGAGTTGCAGTCCGGTTTCTTGCTTTCCGTTGCGTCTGCGCCCTCTGCGATTCGAATCGTCATCGTCAGAGTTCCAACCGTCATCGACAACAGTGTCGTCAACCTGTCGACGGTTTCTGGTCGGACGACGATCAGCGATTCCAGGAGTGTTGACAGTGACCATCGATTCGCTGAGCAAAGCAATTCCTCGTCTCGATGACTTCGGTCTCGCTCGTTGAACCGGAGACGGCATTCGGTCTTCCACCTCATCTTCTCCATCGGACTGTGGCTCCCGGTCGTAATCCGGACCGAGATCGAAATCAGGCGCTGGGGCATCGAAACGATCGTTGACAGAGAGGGCATTCAGGTCGGACTCCACGTTTCCGATGGAACTATTAACCGGATCAGCGTACACAGTGGGTTCGTCCATCGATTCATCAAGACGATCAGGTGCGGGACTTCTGTTCACGTTGACGGGAGTCACGGCAGCTTGCTCCTCTTCTTCGTCCGAAGAAGATTCGGCGAGAGGCATAGCAACCGGTGTCTTTTTCGGAGTCTGTCTGTTGATCTTTCCGAGTTCCTTCTCTTTTAGTGCTTCCCAACGGATCGCTTCAGCTGGGTTCTTGTTTTTAGCCAACGATGAGGCCGTCGGTTTCTCGTAATTGCGGGTAGGAGTGACAGCTGCAACGGTGACACTGTCAGAGAGACACGGCGCCATGGAGATTCGCGGCGAGAGAAGTGGTCCACGGGATTTTTCGACAGAAGCTGGACGTATACCCGTAGTGCGACGGCTCGATCTGAAAATTTGCAACAGTTTAAATAAAATCAGGTTAACTTACTTCGGAGTCGCCGAAATTTCCATTGGCTGGGTTTCATCCTTCTCTGGGATCGGAGACACACGTGATCCATTGACTGATATGGGATCGACGAAGGAGGATCCGTTAGATTCCAGCGTCGCATCCTCTGCAATCGACAACATGTCGATCGTCTTCTCCTTGTCCGAATCGGTGCTCAGCCTACTTCCGAACTTGGCTCTCGGCGGCGTCGGCATAGTCGGTCTCATCTTCTTGCGATTGTTCTGGAACAACCGTGCTCCCGGAGACGGGGCGTCGTCGATCATACTGCTGATCAGGCTGCTCGTAATGTCTGCATTGCGTTTCTCCCTCTCGCCTAGATCCATCTTCTTCGACTTTCTCCTGTTCTTCCCGCCCTCCGTGGTGTTGTGCACAACTTCCATCTGGTCAGTGACAGTTTCTTCCATCAGACTGCTTTGATTCTGAGCACTGGATTCGAAGACTTGAAGTGTGTTCTGAAACAGTAGGTCAATACTCCGTCGTTCCTTGAACTAATACCTGGTTTTTGTTTTCGTCACTGTCCACGGGTTTGATGAAAGTGCCCTGAAGAGAAGCGGAACTGTCTCGGTTCTCAGCCGGATTTTCTTCAGTGTCTTTCACCGATTCCTGATCTTGTCCATCAGTTCGTTTCACAAAAGTTCCTTGAAGACTGGAAGACCGACTGCTATTACTCTGTGCATCTTGTGCAGTCTCCTTGGTGAATGTTGCTTGCAGATCTTCTTCGGGGTCTTTGATGATGATGAGTGTCCGTTGAACGCTGTCGTCTTTTTGAACCGTGAACGTGCCATCATTCCGGATAGTATGCGTCTTTTCCAGAGAGGATTCTTCGTCGGCGTCCGAAGTTCGTTTCATTGAAATTACAACGTTCTTGCCTTGGATATTCTGAACATTATTGATAAGTGTACATTTAGATGTTCTTAAAAACGTACTATTCGTTCGGAATGGAGCTTACTAGTATTCACAACGTGAGAAATGTCCAATGTTCTCAATGAGCGCATCGACACATCTTTTCCTCCCTTCGGAGTGGAACAACCGAATCCCGGTTTCCCGACCTGAAAAGACTCATTTAAAGCTTACGACGAAACCATTTACACACCACTCTTCCAGCTGGCGACAAGACTATGGAGGTCTCGTTGACACGCTTCGGAAGCGCTGGAACTGCGAAGACGTTCTCCTGCGGACCGACGTCATCATCATCGTCGTCAGCAGGTTCACGCATGGAGTATTGTGGCAGATTGAGCATCTCTTCGAAGTTATTCGCTCCGTACTTTTCTCTCTCCAGTCTCGCTTCGGCATCAGCATGCTTTTTCTGAACACGTTCTTCCTGCATCTTGAGAATTTCTCTTTCCGAATATCCTTGTTTTCTCAACATGCGCTCTTCTCTATCTTCACTGCAGTCCATCAGCGACGATTCGTCGGCCTGAAGCAAAAAATCCGTAATTAGTAGGGCAAAACAGAAAACATACGGTTTTTTCGGCCAGATAAGAACGATTTTCGTCGTGTATTCCCGCGTTGTACATCGCCACTTGTGTAGTGAGCATGCGCTGAAAAATCACATATTGTTATTGTTTTCTCGCATTTTTTAAGAAAACTCACTCTTCCGGGGACTATACTGTTCTTTGTTCGACGATTTCGCTCCATTCTGAAAAAATTATTGCATAGGCTTAAATTAGGACAGGTCACGTAATTAAAGAAAGATGAGTGCGTCCTAAAAAATTGGACTTCGAGAAAAAAGCAGGAATTGATTTTTAGGCTGCCGCATGAGCATTGTAATCACATTTTCGGTAAAAATCTGAATTAATAAAGGAAAAAACAAATATTTAGGCCGCAACTAACTTTTTAGTGCAGGCGAAGGAGCACACATTTTTTGTTCAAATGGTCTCGCAGCGACTTAAACAAAGTACTGTAGATTTCGGAACAAATGAAAACACTTTTCTGAATTAAAAGTGCAGTGTTATCTTGTTCTCTACTCTTTCTGGCTCTTAAAAATTTATAATTTGAATTTTCACTATAGTTTCTCAAAAATTTAGCTGCTTATATTTACAAAAATAGCAAATATCGAAAGAATGTCGCTGAAAAGTTACAGAATTAGTTCTAGAATTCGAAAGTGGCGCCTAGAAAATTAGTACGATGGAGCGCGTTTGCCGTGATGCCGCACAACGACCGGTTGCGCGCTAGCGGGAGGAAGAGGCAGTGGTCTCGCCACAAACAACACAGTTCTAGAGAACACTCCGGCGGGCGGTTCCAAACTGTTTTGATTTTGAGAATATGCCTGGTACTTGCTTTTTTCCATACACTCACAGCTTAGTTTCAGGCATGTTTCTTGGAAAAGAGTTCCATCCTAAACGTTTCGTTTTCTCGTGTTTTTCATTATGCCAAGAGAAAATAAACGATACATTGAACCTGAAAAACCATATTTTTCAATGCTCCATGCAAACAAGCTCTGGAAGGTTCATCCAGCTCGATTGTCCTGAACTATCTGCTCATTGCGATTCTTTCTAGAAAGTTCTTCTACTCTTGCCTAGAATCGCCCTTCAGTCTCACTTGTTTTTCTGTTTCTCCCTTCAATTCTATCTCTCACTCGATATTTTTTTTTTGTGTCTCTCGAGGGAAAACGAGGGAGGCGAGGCGAGCAACTTCTATCATTTCTCACGTCGTCAGCCAAAGTTGTTTTGTTGTTGTTTCTGTGTCCCCTTTCAGCAAGTATCTCTCACTGATAAGTTATTCCTTGTCACCTGACTGTTCGTCGTCTATTAGTTTCTTTTTCTAAATCCGTTAAAAATAACCAACCACTCTAAAACGTTTCTTCAGTCGAGAATGAGTTCCCTCAACAAGCTGGCCATCGACCAACTGAACCTCTCCGGAAAGCGAGTGCTTATCCGCGTTGACTTCAACGTGCCGCTCAAGGAGGGCAAAATCACCAACAACCAGCGCATCACTGCTGCTCTCCCAACCATTCAGGTTTTCTAAATCCCATTATCTCTTAAAACTTTTTTGTTTTCTAGCATGCTCTGAGCAGCGGAGCCAAGTCTGTTGTTCTCATGTCTCACTTGGGTCGCCCAGATGGCAGACGCCAGGACAAGTACACCCTCAAGCCCGTTGCTGATGAGCTGAAGACCTTGTTGAACAAGTAATCTCGCTTGTGTCTTTCGAAAGAAAACTTTCTTATTTTCAGGGATATCATCTTCCTCAATGACTGCGTCGGAGCTGAAGTTGAGGCCGCCTGTGCCGACCCGGCCCCGGGAAGCGTCATTCTTCTCGAGAACCTTCGTTATCACTTGGAAGAGGAAGGAAAGGGAGTCGATGCTTCTGGAGCCAAGGTCAAGGCTGACGCCGCCGCTGTCAAAACTTTCCGCGAGTCGCTGACCAAGTTGGGAGACGTCTACGTTAACGATGCCTTCGGAACTGCTCACAGAGCCCACAGCTCCATGGTCGGAGTTGAGCACGCTCAACGTGCCAGTGGTTTCTTGCTGAAGAACGAGCTCTCTTATTTCAGCAAGGTATGTTGTCGAATCAATTGAAGTAATCCCATTTTATTTCCAGGCTCTCGATAACCCAGCCCGCCCATTCCTTGCCATTCTCGGAGGAGCCAAGGTCGCTGATAAGATCCAACTGATCAAGAACTTGCTCGATAAGGTCAACGAGATGATCATTGGAGGAGGTATGGCCTACACCTTCCTGAAGGTCTCCCAGGGGGTCAAGATCGGAAACTCGCTCTACGACGAGGAAGGAGCAAAGATTGTCAACGAGCTCCTCGAGGCTGCCAAGGCGAAGGGAGTTCAGATCCATCTGCCAGTCGACTTTGTGATTGCTGATAAGTTTGCCGAGGACGCAACCGCCAAGGTCGCCACCGCCGCCGAGGGAGTTCCAGACGGTTACATGGGACTCGATGTCGGACCGGAGACATCGAAGATCTTCGCTGCAGCTATTCAGCGCGCCAAGACCATCGTCTGGAATGGACCAGCTGGAGTTTTCGAGTAAGCATCAGCATTTTCATCACAAAGTTATGATGTTTCTCTGCAGATTCGAGAAGTTCGCCACTGGAACAAAGTCGCTGAATGACGAGGTTGTCAATGCCACCGCTGCCGGAGCCATCACCATCATCGGAGGAGGAGACACCGCCACCGCCGCCAAGAACTATGGCTCGGAGAGCAAGGTCTCCCACGTCTCCACCGGAGGCGGGGCCAGTCTCGAGCTGCTCGAAGGAAAGGTTCTTCCGGGAGTCGACGCCCTCTCCCCAGCTCAATAAAGCGGTGACCTCTCTTCACCATTCCGGCCTGGTGCCTGCCAGTAGATACAAAAGCCAGTATTTATTCCATACTTTTGCCCTAGATTCGGTGTTTCCATGTATCATGAGATTGTCCCAGTATAATGTAACAATAAAGTGTATAAACTTACATCTGAGTTCACAAGTTCAATTCGTTTGCAATTAAATAGTTTCAATCGGTTTATACTTTCGTGAAATAAGAACAGCTGGGTGCAAAGCCAATTCACAGATGTCTGCTCCGAAACTGTACGCGGCACACGTTCCTTTGACTCCAATCTCGAAAGTTCTTCTGGGAATCGGATCGGCAGCCGCGGCCATCACAGATCCGAAACGGGGAGACATGGTCGCAGCGATGGGCGAGACGACTGCGATCGGGCCTGTGCTCGAGAACATTCGGAAACGGATGGAATCAGATGTCGTCGGAAGAAGGCTTCTGAAGGAAAAACCGAGAATTTCAAACGAGACGGTTGATAGAAAGAGGCTTGCTGCACTGCCGGCTGGAACACTCGGAAAACTGTATTCCGAGTAAGAAGGCTCGAAACAAGAAGCTAGCAAAGTTCAGAATTTCAGTTTCCTCGATCGGTTGAACACGTCTCCAGATGCACGGCCGACTGTGAAGTACATCGATAACTTGGAGCATTTGTACGTTATGCAGAGGTACCGAGAGACGCACGACTTCACACATATCGCCCTCGAACAGAAGACGAACATGCTCGGAGAAGTGACTGTGAAGTACTTCGAAGGGATTCAGTACGGACTGCCCATGTGTGTCACAGGAGGCATTTTTGGAGGAGCCAGGCTACTGACAAAGTTTGATACACGATGCAGCTGAGACATAAAACAGAATTCAGAAATCGCCAAGAGTTGCTGAGCAAAAATCTTCCGTGGGTTGTCCAGCAGGCTACAAACGCCCGATTCTTCATGGCTTTCGACTGGGAAAACCACTTCGAGAAGCAGTTGTCAGAAGTGCAAAAAGATCTAAACGTGGTGCCCCTCGCGGTGTGATAATTTCGTCTGCAAATGTTTGTGATTAGACCTACAATAGTAATTTGTTTATTCTTTTGACTGGGTAAATAAATCAATTTTTGATCTTCAGCCCGGTTTTTAAACAAATAGATTCTGTTGTTTTTTCTTCCAGACGTGTCGTTTTCTCTCAGTCTTCTTTCTCTTGCTTTTTTAGTGCTACTGGCCAACTGGCCGCGTGGCTGGCGCCCATCTCCATGCGGCGCTCTAGCGAAAACGAGCGCCGCGCCCTGCAAAACTGCAAAAGTGGGCGTGTCTCCGTAAATCGACACGTAGAAATGCACTCTTTTCCATGAATAAGTGTTTTGTAACTCATCCCTTTCTCTTGTCCGAAAAGTTTCTACATCTGCCCTTATGACGTTTCTCTCAGTTGCCTATAAACAACATTATGATATTTTAGGACATGGACTCAAAAGAAAACGAGTCGAGACAAGATGGGGAGCCGGAGTCGCCAAAGGAAACAAGTGGCTCGCCGGGCGAGAGTTCCCGTTCCGGAAACTCAGGATCTTCGGGATCTCAAAAATCAGCTGGGACTCCAGACTCGTCGGAATCGTCGCAGACGCCAAAGTGGATGTCTAGCATGAAAGATAAGGTCGGAAGCTTGGCGTGCATGCTGAAGAAGTCGATGAAGACAAGCGATGATCAGACAGACAACGCTCCTTATCGACCAACGAAGAGTCAGGATGAGTCGTCCTCTTCGGTGGCGCCGAAAAAGAACGTCCCGTACCGCGAAAAAATCGAGAAGCTCAGCTCGGAAGTTGTTGACTCGAATCCCTACAGTCGTCTGATGGCTCTTCAAAGAATGGGAATCGTCAAAGACTACGAGAAGATCCGAGAGAAGACAGTTGCTGTTGTGGGAGTCGGTGGCGTTGGCAGTGTTGTCGCTGAGATGCTCACTCGGTGTGGAATCGGAAAACTGATTCTGTTCGACTACGACAAGGTGGAGATCGCCAACATGAACCGTCTGTTCTATCAACCCGATCAAGCAGGACTGAGCAAAGTCGAAGCTGCGAGAGACACTCTGATGTAGGTTTAATTCTAATGACCTAGAAGCAAAAAACTGGTTTAGCCATGTCAACCCGGATGTTCAAATTGAAGTTCACAACTTCAACATTACCACTATGGACAACTTCATGACATTTGTTGACAGGCTCAGGTACAAATAAAGTCTCGGGCCAAGCAAGAGAATATATTCCAGACACGGATCCCTGACAGACTCAAAAGTCGACCTGGTCCTCAGCTGCGTGGACAACTTCGAAGCCAGAATGACAGTGAACACTGCTTGTAATGAGGAGAACCAGATCTGGATGGAGTCGGGAGTCAGCGAGAATGCCGTTTCCGGACACATTCAGTACATTGAGCCAGGAAAGACTGCTTGCTTCGCGGTAAGACAGAATCACTTCTATTCTGATTCAATCCCATTGCTTTCCAGTGCGTTCCTCCACTTGTTGTTGCTTCCAACATTGACGAGCGGACCCTCAAACGCGAAGGAGTGTGTGCTGCCTCGTTGCCAACAACAATGGCCGTTGTGGCTGGTTTCTTGGTCATGAATACTCTCAAGTACCTTCTCAACTTTGGAGAAGTGTCCCACTACGTCGGCTACAACGCCCTATCCGACTTCTTCCCCCGCGAGAGCATCAAACCAAACCCTGCTTGTGATGACTCATATTGTCTCACTAGACAGAAGGAATACCAGGATAGGATCGCCAACGAGCCAGTCGAAGTTGCGCCGGCGGAGCAAGATGAAGATGAAGCCGTTGTTCATGAGGACAACGACTGGGGAATCGAACTCGTCTCTGAATCGGCTCCAGTTGCTCCAGAACCTGCAGCAGCGTCGGGTGTTGCTCCAGGACTCAAGTTTGCGTACGAACCCGTCAAGAAGGAAACCGTCATGGAGGATCTGTCGCCGGCTCAAGCTGCGACTCACGACCTGATGCAGTCAATTAAGGAGAAACTCATTTCAGAAGCTCAGAAGAAATAACTGGAGTAAATATCACACATTTGCCTGTGTAGATAACACGCTTGATTCAGCTAGTCTTGTCTTTTTGACGCTCCCCGCTAAATAATTTATTTCATTCCCTTTCTAGGAGCATATTTTGGGTTCTTCATCTTCCCGTTTATTTATTACTTGCATATTACATTGTGTCTCTGTGATTGAAGTCCGTTTTACCCTGTTTTGATTTCGACACATTACAAGACAAGTTTATTGCTCGAAGGAAGTAGGAACTAGACTCTGGCTCGTTTCCTTGTAGTTCTTCCCCAGCGTTTCTTGTGTTCAGCTTTGATGAGATGAATCATGGTGACAGGACTGGCGGTCTTGTATTTCATGTAGAGTTTGTCCAAGACGACCACGTCGGTGACTCCTTGCAGTTCGCCACATCCACTCGTCTGCCACTTGTAGACGGGCTCCTCGCCGAGCCACCAACGGACCGGCGGACAGCGATTGCGAGACGGGCGGCCAGTGGGCGAGCTGTCTCCGGTGGCCCTGTCTGAATAGGAAATGAGCTCAGAAAAGATGGAACTGCTTACAGAACGGCTGCTTCTCCAGAATCATGCCCTCATCCGATTCTTCGACGATCTTCTTTTTCTTCGCGACTGGAACCTGTTCTTCCTCCTCCTCTTCAGTTACATCAGCATCAGCTTCATCTTCGTGAACAGAAGCATCACGAAAGTCGAAAGAGATATTCTGATTCGCAACGAGATCAGCGCGGTTAACTCTGAAAGCATCCTGACCCGTCGCCGAGCGATTTCCGACGGAATTGTCGGATTCGGTGTCTCGATCACGGAACGAGTCTTCGTCTGCCTCGCCGGCTTGAGTCAGTATGACTCTGGTGAAGGTGTTCTAGAATTGTCTAGGTCTGAACGTCTTCGTGCCTCACTCACTCTTCCCGGAATGATGGTTGATCTCGGTCTTCTTCTAACTGGTGCTTCTTCTTCCATGATTTCCGAGAAAAAGAACGAGAGAAATCGAGTAGTTTCGAGATTTGATTTCGTGAGAATGTTTTTGTTTTGAATTGGTTTCCAAAGTTCACGGAACACTTATTCAAAGTTCAAGTTTTATGTTTTTGAGAAAGCTACCGAGAAGAAGTTGATAAGTTCAGTCAAGATGCTATAAACCATTATTAGTACCACCCGCATTCCACATTGCCACATTTACAGAACGAAGTATACAAGTTATCATATTCACAGATCGTATCGGGACGGACCGCCTTCTAACTTAATTTCTTGTGACTCGAGGCGCATGCAAAGATATTCGCCGAGCACAGTGCAGATCGTCGTAGAGATCACTTGGAGAATCCACCTGAGAATAATTAATTTTTGAATGGGTTTCTGTTTAAGAGCTTACCAGGTGAGCTGAGTTGGGAACGCTCGATTGTAGATGATTACGAGTAGAAGATGAAAAAAGTGAACTGTGCACGCAAAATCGAGGCACTGTTTTGCCCGTTGCACGAGGTGTGACAGTGCGAACGAGACTCCGACAGCTGCCATCAACTGAATTAGTGCCATTGAGCGCTGTGTCTGAAGAATTTCTTGATTTTTTGTAAATATATGAAAAACTTACTTGTATTGAGAAGATTGTTGAGACTAGAGGCTCGTATCCGAAGAAACTGCACAGCACCATTACTATCGTTTCAGTGGCGTAGAAACTGGTTTGGAGGCACGTCATTTGACTGATTAGAAGTACTGGATCCCATACAAACTGGCGAAATGACGACATTCTGGAACTAAACACATGCAAAAGTTTTAGATAAAAATCAGAAAAAAGCCAACAGTTTTTCGTTGTGGACTACGGTCGCCAAATTTTTGGTGCGCACTGCGTACTTTCTCTGTCTGTGCGCACGCAAATTGACGAGCAAACCTTGTTTTCGAAAATTGGTTTTTTTTGTTTTCACTTCAAATTTGAAATTCAGTCTTCTAATATCGCTTTTGTATGTCATTTTGAGTTTTATATTCCGCATTCAATCGATTTTTTACAGAAATGGTCGACAAAGAAAACAGCACAGAGGCCGAAACCGGTGTAAAAGAGTTATCGGCGAAACTCGAGAAAATCCCAAACTTTGAAACCATGAAAGGAATTGTAAGTCGATAACAATGTTTCAATTTATGATATCTAATTTTTTTCAGTCTTCCGAAGATGTTCCATTCGAAGAGGACATTCTCCGCAACCCAACGTCTGTGAATTGTTGGCAAAGATACATTGATCACAAGAGGCAGAACAATTCTCCTGCAAAACAAGTATTTTTGGTAAGAATTTTTCAATTCGACTTAACTTCACAGAACACATTCAGGTCTACGAGCGTGCTCTAGCGATCTTCGAAAGAAGTTACAAACTCTGGTACCATTACTTGAAATACAGAGAGAGCACACTCTTGAGCAAGTGTCCAACTGACAATTCTTGGAGAAATCTTTGCGATACTTACGAAAGATGTCTGATGCGCTTACACAAGGTTTGCAACTTCTCAATCGATTTGTTCTAAACTGTCCCGATTCAGATGCCTCGAATCTGGATCTGTTACTGCGATGTCATGATGAAGCGTGGTCTCATCACAGAAACTCGCCGCGTTTTCGATCGTGCGCTCCGCTCTCTGCCGGTCACTCAGCACATGCGAATTTGGACGATCTATATTGATTTCCTCACTAGTCACGATCTCCCGGAGACGACTATTCGTGTCTACAGAAGGTATCTCAAACTGAATCCCAAGGCTCGCGAGGACTACGTGGAATATCTGATTGAACGGGATCAAATCGACGAAGCTGCCAAAGAACTGACAACGCTGGTTAACCAAGATCAAAATGTTTCGGAGAAAGGAAAGACAGCCCATCAACTCTGGACACAACTTTGTGATATCATTTCCAAGAATCCAGTGAAGATCTTCTCGTTGAATGTTGATGCCATCATCCGCCAAGGCATCTATCGATACACAGATCAAGTCGGGTTCTTGTGGTGCTCTCTGGCCGACTATTATATTCGCAGTGCGGAGTTCGAGAAGGCGAGAGATGTATACGAGGAAGCTATAGCAAAGGTTGCGACAGTTCGTGACTTTGCACAGGTTTACGACGCTTATGCTGCCTTTGAAGAACGAGAAGTATCGATAATGATGGAAGAAGTCGAGCAGAGTGGGGATCCAGAAGAGGAAGTTGATCTCGAATGGATGTTCCAGAGGTAAGAAGAGGGATCCGGAATGGTTATCAAATGGGTATTTATAGATATCAAAATCTAATGGAAAGGAAAAATGAGCTGATGAACAGTGTTCTACTGCGACAGAATCCGCACAACGTTGGAGAGTGGCTGAACAGAGTGAAGATCTACGAAGGAAACTACGACAAGCAGGTCGATACGTTCAAGGAAGCTGTCAAATCAGTGAACCCCAAGATCCAAGTCGGAAAAGTCAGAGATCTGTGGATCGAGTTTGCCAAGCTGTACGAAGAGCACGAAGATCTGGATGCAGCGCGGAAGACTTTTGAAACGGCAGTGGTCTCTCCGTTCGGAGGAGTCAGTGAGTTGGCGAATGTGTGGTGTGCCTACGCCGAAATGGAGATGAAGCACAAACGGCCGAAAGCTGCCCTGGCAGTCATGCAGAGAGCTTGCGCTGTTCCGAAGCCTGGAGATTACGAAAACGCACAATCCGTGCATGCGAGAGTACACCGAAGCCCCATTCTGTGGGCGATGTATGCTGATTACGAAGAGTGCTGTGGTACTGTGGAATCGTGTCGCAAGGTGTACGACAAGATGATCGAGCTGCGTGTCGCCTCTCCACAAATGATCATGAACTACGCAATGTTCCTGGAGGAAAACGAGTTCTTCGAATTGGCGTTCCAAGCCTACGAAAAGGGAATCGCTCTGTTCAGATGGCCAAGTGTGTTCGACATCTGGAACACGTATCTCGTCAAGTTTATCAAGCGATACGGTGGAAAGAAGTTGGAGAGAGCTCGTGATCTGTTCGAGCAATGCCTAGAAAACTGCCCGCCGAAGCACGCAAAATGTGAGTTGACTCTTACTTTTTTTCGAGATTTTCTGTTCTTCAGACATTTTCTTGCTGTACGCAAAGTTGGAAGAGGAACATGGTCTGGCACGACACGCTCTTTCGATATACAACAGAGCCACGTCAGGAGTCGACCGATCAGATATGCATTTGGTAAGAATTTCAAATTCTTGCGTTTACACAACACATTTTTCAGATGTACAACATCTACATCAAGAAGGTGCAAGAGATGTACGGAATAGCTCAGTGTCGTCCGATCTTCGAGAGAGCCATTTCGGAACTTCCAGAGGACAAGTCCCGAGCGATGAGTTTGCGATACGCCCAGTTGGAGACGACTGTCGGAGAAATCGACAGAGCCAGAGCCATCTACGCCCACGCTGCCGAGATCTCCGACCCGAAAGTACATGTCAAGTTCTGGGACACGTGGAAGAACTTTGAAGTGGCTCACGGAAACGAGGCAACGGTCCGAGATATGCTCCGTGTGCGCCGATCTGTTGAGGCTTCTTACAATGTGAACGTGACACTGACATCAGTCCAGATGCGAGTTGATGCCGAACGGAAGGCGACGGAGACGACCAGTGGAGTTGTGAATCCGATGGATTCGTTGGATCAGCAGGCCCAATCGTCGGACGGAGGATCAGTCATGCAGGCGTCACTGAACAAGGGCAGCATCCAATTCGTACGTGGATCCAGCAAGACTGTGCAGCAAGACACGACAGAAAATCCTGACGAGATTGACCTGGACGACGACGACGAAGAAGAAGGCGACGATATGGACATCGACACGAAGACGGTGCCTGCTCAGATCTTCGGATCACTGAAGCCCGCTGATGAAGATGAGGCTCAATCGTAGACAGTCGCACTTATTTTTATTATATTTGAAACACTCAAAACCAAATTGTTCTCATAAATTGTTCGTTCTGAAAATGAATCCATCAATTATCCTATTTTTCCCTTTTCCCTCTCTGTTTTTTTGAACTTTTGTCCTTATTTTGTGTTGTGCTAACACCGCTTACCCGTACTTGTGTGTGCTTTTGGTTTTTTCAGTTTTGATTGAATGCATGTTTCAGTTCCCTAATGGCCATGGAGGAAGACGATTTGTATGCTTTCGCGCTAGGAAGCGACTATTCTACTGCCACGAATAAGCCGTCGACGTCTCCTGAAAAACCAATAGAAATCAAAGAAACGAAAGAAACGAAAGCAAACCCGGACTACGCTGCTCTCTTCCACAAGCTGCTGGTCGGATCCAAAAGCCAAATAAACAGATTAAAGGCGGAAAACGAACAGCTAACAGCAAAGTAGGGAACTGTGTCGTGGGGTGAAGGCTTTATTTGTTTTTCAGCCTCAAAAATGCGATTTCGTCCGGTAGCGTCATGGTTTGTCCGAATTGCACGCACCATTTCAATGATAGGCAGTGTCAACTGAGACCCAGAGCTATGAAGGTAGATATTGAATAAATCAGATGGTCGTGAAGTCTTATTTGCAGAAAATGCGTGCCCGAAACACTGTCGAGTTGGAGTTTAGTACAGAGGAAGATCTCACTTCGTGGCTTTATCTGAACCAGCTTGAGACCAACAACGACGGACTTCCGACGATTATGAAGGTGAAAAAGACGGAGCCGAAGGTGGAAACGCTGAAGACCGTCGGAAGTATCCTGCCAGAGTTGGTTGAAAATAGAAAGAGAAAGGAAGAGGAGAAAAGAGAGCCGATTAAGCTGCGAATCAAGAGGGAAAGCTTCGATAAGGCGATGAGTATGCTGGAGGAGGACAAACAGAAGAAGGAGGATTCGGCAAAGAAGAAAAAAGAAGAGGATCTGAAGAAAGAAAAACGTTCGGAGAAGAAGAAAGAAAGAAGAGAGAGGAAGGAGAAGATGAAGAGGGACGAGGAAGAGAGGAAAGAGCAGAAGGATCAGTCGAGGAAGAAGCCGGTGGAGGCTTTCAAACGCAAACTGGACAGCCCCGACGGCAACGACAAACTGACCAAGGCACCGAGAAACGAAAATTACCGATCTGAAGAGCCGAAGAAACCGATATCGGCCAGACTGGCCTTTCCTACTGCAAAAACCGTTCAATCGGTTCCAGAGCTGCCACCGGAGAAACCAGTGACTACTGTCAAGAAAAGAACCGCGATTGTCTGGGACGAACCGGAGGTTAAATCGGAGATGCAGCCAGCTGCAAAACAGGTCCAGTTCAAAATTCCCGATAAGAAGATTACTCACAAAACAACATCTTCTGTGCTGTTACTTCCGAAGCCGAAGCAGAAAATCACCTTCGTTCCAACGGCTCAAAAGAAATCCTTAGCTCAACCAGATGTGAAGGAAGAGAAGCAGATACCGGAAGCTCCGATTCACGACACTTCCGTTACGCCGCAACCTGTCACTCAAGTTCCCGTACAGGAATCATGCGAAATCCCGGAAGTACCAGTGAACATCGGAGCGGAGGAACCGATAGCCTGCGGCTGGCAGCTTGTCCGAGTGAAAAAATCCGAAGCCGTCCTTGAACACGCCGCAAAGCACGCTTCCCGACGTCTCCAAGAACCTCGACTTCGTCCAGAAAGTACTATCGTTGTGGACGATAACAAGCCTATTAGCTCACAAGGAAAGAAAGAAAACGTCGAGTACAAGACGATCAGTCTGAAGAGCTTCGGCATATCAGATGGTTAGTTTTTTCAAAAATGTATCTCTTATCAAAACAAATGTGTTTCCAGAAGGCATAGCGGCGATCAAGTTACATATGAAGAACAGTTCGAAAGACGTCGTTTCGCCCAACAAAGACTTGGAACTGCCACATGAGGTCAACACAAAAATTGCGGAAGGTATCTTGAAAAATTGTGCAGACTTCAACATGTTATATTTCTCAGACTCCGCCAGCAACTTGAAGTCTCCAGCTCGCATTGATCAACTTTTGAACCAATCGAGAGTACACGACCAGACTCTGCTAGAAGAGTTCTTTCCTTCGATAAGCGTTCCTCCGTTTTCGCTAGGAGATCGACCGTTTTCTCAATTAGACATTGAATCGGAAACTGGCAGTATTGTTTCCTTTGATGACCGAGAAGAAACAGAACTGCTGGATTTGATGAGAGAAGAGTCGGTTGTTCCACCGGACGGAGACTATATCGAAGAGCCGGAAGACGATGCTGATGAGACGATGGTTGAGCAAGAATCGGAGAAACTGTATGAGGAAGGATCCGTAGGCACGAGTCGTACTAGTTCCCCATACAGCAACGACGGATTCTGTCTGGAAGACGTTGAAGGAGATGCTACGATGAGAGAGGACGACGAGCTGTCGGAGAACTTAGAGGAAGGCATGGACGATATGGAGACGATGGATGATGTGGAGACGATAGACGATGTGGAGACGATTGACTTGGAGGAAGAAGATGAGGTGGACATCATGGATGATGAGGAGTGCTTGGATAATCCACTGGAAGAGAGTGGTGGCGTTGCAAGAATGGACGAGGAGCCAGAAGAGGATTCTGGAGATCTCGATGATCTCGATGAGCCGGAGCCTGCCGTCTTGACTTCGATGAGCAATACGCGTCTCTCATCTAGCAACGAGAAGTTGATATCGCCAATGACATCGACACCGAATCATGATGGTATAGCCTACGGAAGTTGCATTTGTTAGTTTGAAATTTGTAGAAGAAAACGCTGAGTCCGATGGTGAGATGTTCAAGACACGAAGCGACGACTTTGAAGTCGAAGAGTTGGACTGGAACTACACCATGGACGGATTTTATGATGATGAGGAAGAGGAGCAGGTTGAACAACAGAAAGAAGAAGGTGAGATATGTTCATTTGAAGTGTACAGTTATGGGAAGCAAAAGGATTTAGTTAGCGTCTTCCTCTTTTGATAAGTGAGTCAAGCGGAACATTTCCCCCGTTCGCACATCGGCTGCAGACGCAAGTAGGCCGGCCACCACGCTTCTCGCAGTATCCCGTTCCACAATTCTGAAGAGTTGTGCATTTGAATAGGAACACCAGACGGCTTCATTCTAACCTGCATGCTGCAACTTGTGATACACAGTCCTCTGGCAGCTTTGTCAAGTACTGGAACATCCATCCGAGCGCAAGTGCTGAAGTCTATGCCTGCTGCCGTAAGGCTCATCAAAAGACTGACGAGTACTAGCGTTCGGAAGAGCATTCTGCGATGACTGACTGTATGGCTAGGCCCTATTTATAGTCTCGTTCCTTGTTATGCACGTAATATTGTTCTGTAGGCGGGCCGTGTGGTTTTTGATAACCGACAAAATAGGATCGTTCTCGCGCCCGTTATTTGTTGACTTATCAACAGGTGTATGGGAAAACGGGGATGAAAAGGTCACATTTAACAAACACGATTAAAAAACGCAATTAGCCTATTAGCGACTGTGTGGGAGTTTGGAAACGAGCGAGTCCAGTGGCACCTCCTCATTACTTCCCGGAGAGCAGCGGCTGCAGAAGCATGTCGGATGGGACTCCACCTTCTTGCAGCTTCCGGCTTCGCATTTCTGCAAACGAGATAAATCATGGGAGAACAAGGACTGTGGAGACCTGTGCAGTGCAGCTAGTGGTACAGAGTCCCTGAGCGATTCTCTGCAGTACTGGAACATCCATCCGAGCGCACGTCGTCGAGTCCTTTGCGAGTACGGTAGTGGCCAGCAGGAAGAGAAGTACAAACCGGGAAAGCATGGCTGGTTCTGCAATATACTCCAAGCGAACCGGAAGGCGCTTCACTTTTATGGGCTCGATTAACGCTGTTTTTTTCTGCGTCTTCGCTCTTCCCGCTTGACAGTTTCGCCTGTAAACACGCTCGATTTTTGGTCTGAATTTGAGCGTTCGCGACTGCGTCAGGGCGAGTGGGAAGAGTGAATCAGCGGATTTAGTTAATTCTTGTTTTTTTGCAGACGGAAAGAAAGATGAGCCACAGGCTGAATCGTCGGAAGCTGGAGAATTTCGTGAGGACGGAGAGATCAGCGACGAGGAGGAGAAGAAGCCGGAATCGCCGAAGAAGCTAGCATCGCCGAAGAAGCAGAAGGCGCCGATGCGCGAACGTATTACATACGTTGTGGACCAGAATCAGGTGAGGAATCAAGAAATGTGTCTGAACTAAGGGGATGCTTTTCAGGTTGACATTGACTTTGAGGATGGGGAAAACGATGTATTCTTCTGCAAGAGCCCGAAACGAAATCGCAACTCGACTTCTTATAACCGTCGTCGCAGTTCCGAAGAGAACCGAGACCGATCGCCGAAACGTGACAGACGTCATTCCAGAAACTCAAGAGAGAGATCCTCGTATCTGAAGTACAGAAATTAAATAATGATCCAAATTTTTCCATGACTTCGTAATGCTTTCATCCTTTGTACTTTATTAAGTTTGTTATGTTAATGTATATGTCACCGTACAAAAATGGATAATGATCAGAAACTATGAGAAAAGAAACGAGACTTGGCAGTAATACGGTAAACGACTGAGTGGGGGATGCGGCCCGTACGTAGAGTTGAGCTACTATTCTTATTCCTGATATGCAAATGTGCTTCAACGAACTTGTCGTTCCGACGAAGCGCAATTGGATATGAGGAATAAGTCTAATACATGATCGACACACTAAAGACACTTGTAGTTGAGAGAGATGTCCTGGCCCGACCACACTTCGATGGGCTGCCGCGAGAATCCATTGGGGCAGTTGCAGAACATCATGGCATTAGAGACTCCTTGCACGCTGTCGCCTGAAAAAAACCAGAGGAATGTGCATGCGGAGAGTCAGTTGCACAAAGTTCAAGCGGGCCGACAGAGCGTGCGACATCGAGAGAGTCAGTCTGTGTGCACCATCAAATGACAATTGTTGTGACACTTGTGATGCAAGAAGCGATCCGCGGGCAGTAAACGGCGAATAATCAGTCGACGAATCGATTTGATGAGTCATTCGGCGACAGGATGATCCATCATAAAAGTGGCAAGAGCGCGTTTCCGGGCGAATCGGATTCGAAGAGGAGCCGCGAATTAGCACAGAGAGCAAGCGTGTGGGGGAGGAAGAAACTGCGGAGCGAACGGAGAGATGTGTCTGCCGAGTGTCAAAATCAGCTGGGAAGCAATGTCCAGGTCAATGGGTCTCGCAACGACAAGAAGCGTTTCCCTTCTAACCCACACCACTCACCAGAAGCTTGTGCTGCTCCGATGACTCTCAAGTTGATAGAGTTCCTTCTACAAACTTTCGATATCGTATCCAGGTTACAGAACCGCAATGTGACGTGCTGCAAAGAAACAAGACGGCTGATAAGATATGACCTGATAACACTTACGTAATCGACCTTGACAGCGTTCGAATCAGATTCAAAATCACAGACGGCATCGTCTGGACAAGAGCACATCGTGGAGTTTTGCATTTCTGGGGCGGCGTTCAGGTCGTAGATTTCGTGCTGGATATTGGGAAATCAAGGTTGAGCTGTGTTTGGTAGTTACCGTCAGGATTTCATCGTAAACAGGAGGAGCAGCCCCACTGCCGAATCCTGAAGCCTCTTCGGCATCTGGTTCCAAAAGTGGGAAAGTGGAAACTGTGGCGCCGCAAGGACTCGTTCTGGAGCACGGCTTCAGGGATGGTTGCAACTGGAAAAGGGAATAGGGATATTTGGGGGATAGGTGGTAGTGACTGTTCTTGATTTATTCAGGTCATTTTAGACTAGAAAATCATGGAAATGAAGAGTGAAGATTTAGGATGCAACTGACCTCGACTTCAGATTCATCAGAAGCCAGAACGACGACAAAAACGGAAAACACGGAATAGAGAAGGGAGGAGCAGTCGAGACGCATGATTGGCAGACCGAGTGGGTCCTCACGCGGTGATAAAGGGGACGACGAGCAACAGCGCTCTCTTCGTCTCGCTCTCTTTCTTCTGGAGGACAGGAGGTGGCGACTCCGCCCAATTCGCTCGCCGAGTTGGAGTCAGTTGGGATCACCGACGAGAGAGCACGTGAACCGACGAGACGCAGAGACAGGTTAACACATGTCATAAAAACAGCGAAGGTGGCGACGAACAGGATGAAGAAGGTCGGCGGATGCACTTGTGCACTCTTCACACATCTGGCGGTTGCCTAATTCATTGAGAGCAACCCTCTGATTTAGTGCACACGGTCACCGGATTCGAATGGGAACCAGGTGCTTCTGCAGAAAGGAAGGAGAGCCGAACATGTGAACAAGACTGGTGGAGGGGTTCTGTATGCACGGAGTGCAATGGACAGGTCGTGATAAAGGACATGCGACAACACGATAAAAACGCCTCTTGGTCCCTTTTTTGTGTCTCTAGTGTTGCATTTTTCGACCTTTTCGGAAAGATTTCGCGCACCTGAACTATAACGTCTTTTTCCAAATTTTCGAAAGATGAAGCGATCTATTCTGAAGAAATCTATGGGAACTGGTGGGAATAACTTTATGAACCACACGAGAACTGCTCAAAAGTCTTCAGGAAATTTCCATGAAAGGAGAATTCAGTACGACAATTTCTACTCGGCTTAGATCTGGTAAGTATGCAGTATGGACAGCAGGAACCTTGTGTTCTTCTTGATCGCCTCTCTCTACGCAATTTACTCAATCAGTCTTGTGGTTTTCCTGACGAGTCAAGTGCCGCTGCACAGTTCGACATTTCTCAGAATTCTCCAGCTCAACCGATATTCGTTGTCTTCATCGCCACAGATTTACCTTCGTTCTTTATTTACATCCAATAAATATTTTTATATTCAACACTGTGATCACACTGAACTTTTTGTCCCCAATTTCTCAGAATTCGTGTAACTCTACAGTGTTCATACCTCTTAGCCGACAGACGTGGTCAAAAGTGCACTTTACAGCCTATACAACAGACGGAGAACCATACGATTCCCTTATGTTTTTCAGCGAGAGTTGCTCGTTCTTCTCATGTTTTTGTGACTTCTCCCAACATTTCTCATGCCTTCTTGCGTATTCCTCTACTGTTTTGCCCTCGAAAAGTAATGAAAAGCAGAATCTTCGGTCATCAGAGTTATCAGTTGTGCGATAAAGCACTGAATTTCTGTCAGGTAATCCGGTTAATCAGCTGCTTTGATACCTTCATAAACTCTTTTCTTCTTTACCATCACGTTTTTCTCGATTGACAGTTTCGTTTCGGATGATGTTACTGCCTTTCTGACTTCCTTTTTTCATTTCCTTCAGAACTTTTGAAAACATAAAACAGAAACTGAATCGTTATCATTCTGGGTTCTTTGCCATTTTTTCTAGGATTATGGTATCGAGTAAACAGAGAATAGAGCAGAAAACAAAGAGTACTGTAGTCATGGCCAGCGAATGTCACTTCCTATTTTTAAAACTGACCAACAACAAGAGTAGTCAGGAGAGAATGTACTAAGAAGGTCGGAATCGAAATAGAGCACGGGAGCGAAGTATGAATTGATAAAGAGCGGTGTGTGTGTGTGTCTCCAGGTGTGCCTGTCGAGCATCTTATCACTTTCCGGCCACATCACTCTTTCTCACCTTTCTGTTCAAATGAAACAACAATAGGAACGTCGAAACTGTACGAGCTCACTTGCCAGTTTCAGAAGAGAGCCAGCCAGGATGCGACGCGTCAGGTGAGTTCCCGTTCCGCGAGGAAGCCCTCCCATGAGAAGTATCGTGCTCCCGCTCCCTTTCTCGCTTCCAAATCCGGTGAGCAAACTGAGCGCTGAAGGAGAAGAAGGGCGAGAAGAAGCCGCGATAATTCGCTGGTTGGGGCCTGGGACTCGAGTTCAAACAACTCCTTTCATTCGCAGCAAAACGTTTTGATTGATTCGCAACCCGTTCAGAAACATTTCGCATTTGTACAACGACGGACCGATGGGCCGTTCCGCCCAGCAGGAGAGCCCCGACGACCAACGGCCCAAAAAGGACTCGGTGAGTGGTTCAATAACTTTTTGAAAGTGTTCGTTTGTGCAAAGCAAACAGAGCTTCTTGCAAAAAACTTCCCGGTGAAGATCATTTTCCCACTGACCGGAACTCGAATTCCTGAAGTTTTTCATTGACCAGTTAGAGTTCATCAACACTTTCTAATAGTTAACTCTCGTGTCGGGAGCATTCAAAAGTATCTGATTAGTAAACATCAGTCGTATAGTCGTAAATTCACTGAACTACCTACCACGGGTGACATGATAATTAATCGGAAATGAATGATACTGATAAGAAACTGCTGACATCATCAATCAGAAGTACCCATTTTGCCCAATGACTCATCGTTCCAGGTACACTTCTCTGCCGACAGCTTCGACGACGAACTCTCGAATGCGCCGTCTTCTTCGTGTTCGACTGTCGGCGAAATGCCCAATATCAAGTAGTGTCTTCTATTTTCTGCCTTCTTATCAATGTGTTTTGGCTCCATTCGGTCATAAAATGCTGACGTTTTCAGACCATCGCCGAGTAAAGGATCGTTCCTTTCCGAACTGAAACCGTTCTCGAAAAGAGCATCTCAACTTATTGTCGATGTTCCCGTGGCACAACTCAAGAAGATCAAGAACACGGAAGGAGTGTCCTCTATCACTCGAGAATCAGAACACTTTTCCAGTGAGCACTCACATCCCAAAAACCCCAGAAATAAAGTTTTGCAGACACAACAACACTTCATGGTCCGAAGCGGATATACAACGGGAAACGTTGGTCGTTCGTGTTCTGGATGTTCATTATGATAGCTTCAATGATCATGTTGCTGGCCCAGGTCACTTCTCTCATCAACATGTTCCTTTCGAGACCTACAGTATCCCAAGTGAGTTGCTCTCCTCTGATATTACCTACTTGTTTTCCCTTCCAGGTCTCATTTCTGCTCAGTGAGGGAGGCATGCAGTTTCCACGTGTCACCGTCTGCAGTTTCAATCCAATCAAAAGAACTTATGTCGAAGGTGAGTAAACTGTGAACCGGATGCCGCCCGAGGGCACTGATCAATGATTAATTGTGTCCTGTGCAGAGCTCAACTCCACCAAAGATCTCTCCGACGATCTGCTGGACTACTTGATGATGTTCAACAGTGACGCGATGACATTGTACGGAAGGGCAGATGGACAGCAGCTGCATTCTGGCGACAACGTGTTCAAGCAGTACGTGCAAAGCCATCCCAACTTCACGGCTGACGGCTTCTTCATGGACGCCGGGTACGATCTCTTGGCAGCAATTCAAACATTCTCTTTGTTCTCTTAGGTTCTCCTGCAGTGACATGTTCAAGATGTGTTCGTTTGGAGGTCGTCGCTTCGATTGCTGCAAGTACGCCACTCCGATCTTCTCCGATCTCGGAAAATGTTTCACTCTGAACGTGCAGAGCAGTGACAAACCATGGATGAAGATGCAGACAGAACCTGGAATCGCGGCAGGGCTTCAGATTATTCTCGATTCCCATCTGGAAGAACAATTTGATTCCGAAACAGACGGAGTGACTCCTGTGTTCTCCAGTGCCTTCGAGAACGGTTTCCGATACTACGTACATTCTTCCGAAGAGATCCCCTTCTTAGCTTCGGAAGGCATCGCAGTGTCCCCGGACAGTGTCGTCTACTCGGCCCTTTCCAGTTCCAAGTACGTCCTTCTGAACTCTCGTGCATGGGGAAACTGTTCTGATCACTGGCCTCCCGGCTATGATTACAAGTTCCCGTACACTTCAGCAATGTGTTCCACGGTCTGCAAGGCACAGTACTTTCACAAAATGTGCGGATGTTCACCATCGATCTACAATCATTTGAATAGTAAGGAACCTTCTGCAAGGTCTTAGAGCTACCTCTGCTTTTCCAGGATATAATGACTGCACTCCTTACGAAACGTACCGGTGTATGGACACAAAGATGAAGAGAGTCGTGAACCAGACAACGCTGAACATCGAGATGCCGACCTGCGAGGAATGTCGAGTGGAATGTGACAGTCAGGTGTATCACTCGTTCAATTCTTATGGTAAAGGGCTGTCGAGAGGAGCACTGGTGTGGCTGAGCAAGCAGGGAGACTGGAGGATTCAGCACATGAAGTAGGTCAACCTGAAAGCTTCGGCTGCTGACATTTTCTGTTTCCAGAGCAAACTTCCAAGTGGTTAACGTGTTCTTCCGAGACATGTCGTACACGGAATACATTCAGAAACAGGGAATGTCTCTGACGGAACTGCTGTCTGATATCGGAGGAAACATGGGAATGTTCATGGGAATGTCCGTGTTCACCATCATCGAATTGTCCCTTTTCCTCTCGAAAATCGGATGGATAGCGTTCTCGAGGAAGCGAAGGGACTACATGTATTCGAAGAAAAAGAACGAAGAGATGCATGAGAAAGAGTTAGAAGACGTCGTGACAGGGTTCAAGCTGTTCAGAACAAGGAAATCGGGGAATGATATGAGTCATTTGAGGTAGGAGGAAATGGTGTGCATGACTGAAAGAAGGGATGTTCAGGCAGAAGATAAAGGGTCTTCCGATGCATCGAGTCACTTCAGAACAGTTGAATGTATGCAAATTGGCCTGGGAGAATGAACCGGACATAGAACGACGACTTGCGAAAGTGACTCGACAGAACTCTGCGCTGAAGGAATACAAGGATCACAAGGAGTCGACGATCCTGCCGTTTGATCTGAAGGACATCAAGGAGCAGATCACTCGCGGCAGGGCAGCGTCGATGTTCCGCAGCAGGAGAAGCAGGTCTGAAACGGCGCCGGCTGTGATACACGACGCCTGAAACGGTCACAAATCTACTTATGTGTATGTAAAAACCGGTCAACATGTTCTTTCGAATGAATCGTTTATTTGCTAATTTCCAGTCGATTATCAGGTTATTGATGGAATCGACGGTTGTTGTAGCTGCCACCACCGGCTCCTCCGGAATATCCTCCGCCACCTCCTCCTGATCCTCCACCTCCTCCGCCGCCTCCGCCGCTGTATCCTCCAGCTCCACCGGATCCTCCAGCAGCTGCTCCGCCACCTCCACCTCCACTGCTGTATCCTCCACCGCCGCCTCCTCCTCCTCCGGATGGGTATTCTCCTCCTCCACCTCCCTGAGTTCTTGGTGGGCATGGGCAGTAGGCAGCATCGGTTCCTGGTCCTCCGTCCTGTCCTGGACCTCCTGGTTGTCCCGGTCCTCCTGGCTGTCCGTCGTTTCCTGGTGGTCCTGGAGGTCCTGGTGGTCCCGGCTGAGCTCCTCCTCCGCTTCCGTCCTGTCCTGGTGGTCCTGGTGGTCCCGGGGGTCCAGCTGGTCCTGGTCCTCCTGGAGTGTTGACGGTCGAGGTTCCTGGGGCTCCTGGCTGTCCGTCTTGTCCCGGTGCTCCTGGCTGACCATCGTTTCCTGGTGGTCCCGGTGGTCCTGGTGGTCCTGGAGCAGATCCTCCTCCGGCCTGTCCGTCTGGTCCTGGCATTCCTGGAGCTCCGGCTGGTCCAGCGTTTCCGTCGGATCCTGGTGGTCCTGGCGGCCCAGCTGGACAAGTGATGCACTGCTTTCCAGCGCTTCCAGAGTCGGCTTGTCCAGCAGATCCTGCCTGTCCGTCCTGTCCGGGCTCTCCTGGCTCTCCTGGGGATCCGGCCTCTCCTGGTGGTCCCGGTGGTCCGGCTGGACATCCGGAAGCTTGAGCAGCGCACTGGCATCCACCACCGCCGCCTCCACCTCCTCCTCCGGTGGCGTATCCTCCTCCTCCGCCACCTCCGCCTCCTCCAGAATATCCACCACCTCCCGATGAAGCATACTGTCTCTTGACACGGAACAGTCCTTCGAAAGCGATCTTCTCAGTTGGGGATTCAATTCTTCGGGAAGCCATCATCTGGGACCACGCGTCGTTGGCCTTCAGCTTGAAGACAGACATATCGTTGGAGAAGTCCGTCTCGAACTGTTGCATGTCTCCGAGGATGGAGAGGTACGAGAATACGACGCCGGCGACGACGATTCCGGCGATGGCGGTCGCCCCTGTCAGCGCATAGAAAGAAGCGCTAGACGACATCTGGAATGAAAAGTTAACATTTTGGGAAATGATTGAGGAATGATTACCTCGAGAAGACGTCGTTATCAGCTGTGGTGGCTGAATGAAGTGCCTCCTCATCGTCCTCCCCCCTTTTTATACATGATCATTGCCCCTTCTGGCTATTATCTCTAATCATATAAACATGGAAATTATTCATGAGTCAATAGTTTCTGATAAGTGAAAGTGGGAATGCGCCATCAAAACTGTTTTGTTTCGTGTTCTCTGAGATGGCATCTGCTATGACACTGGAACTGGTCGCAGTTTACCATCTCCGAAACTATTCGACGCTGCGTCTCTCTCGCCCCCACACTCTCTCCGTGTTTGTTATTGTTTTCGCGAACAGTTTTCCAGCGGTAAAAGTTATAGGAGAGATAAATTGAATAAGTATAAAAGCGGAAGTGACGATGCATCGTCACTTAATTCAAACTCGACCGTCTCTTATTCTTTCAATTCGAGGTAATTTCCGTTTTCCAATTGGGTTCTCAGGTCCATTTGTGACCCAGTTCCAGAACAACAATAACATCTAAACCAGTTCTGTTTATGTCTTTTCAGATAATGTCGAGCGGCACGTTCTACGCGTTGTCCGCTGGAACCGCGGTGGCGGCAGTCCTCGTCACGGCCACTGTCGTTTCGATGGTCTCTATCATTGGGGACCTGCAGAACTTCGAGAACGAGTTCGTCACCGACATGAGCGCCTTCAAGGTTTGGAAGACATCTGACTGTTTCCTTTCAACAATTCCCTTCAGCTCAAGGCCAACGATGCCTGGTCCCAGATGATGGTGGCTCGTCGCGTCGACTCTCCAACCGAGAGACTCGCCTTCGAGGGACTCTTCGGACGTGTCAAGAGACAGTATTCGGGAGGAGGCGGAGCTGCTGCCGCTGCTGCACCTGCAGGAGGCGGTGAAGCCTACGCAGCTGGCGGTGGCGGAGGAGGACAGTGCCAGTGCGCCGCCCAGGCTTCCGGATGCCCAGCTGGACCACCAGGACCACCAGGAGAGGCTGGAGCTGATGGAGAGCCAGGAGAGGCTGGACAGGATGGAGCTGCTGGAGAGTCCGGAGCCGCTGACACCTATGCTGGAGCCGCCGGAAACTGCATCACTTGCCCAGCCGGACCACCAGGACCACCAGGACCGGACGGAAACGCCGGACCAGCTGGACCACTGGGAACCCCAGGACCTGATGGAGAAGCTGCCGGATACCCAGAGCCAGGACCAGCCGGACCACCAGGACCTCCAGGACCAGACGGACAGCCAGGAGCCCCAGGACCGGACGGACAGCCCGGAGCCGCCGGAACCACCAGCACCAACCAGCCAGGACCTCCAGGACCACCAGGACCACCAGGACCAGCTGGACCAAACGGAGAAGACGCTTACGCTCAGCCATCTCCAGCCGGACCACCAGGACCACCGGGACCACCAGGAAACGACGGACAACCAGGACCAGCCGGACCTCCAGGAGGACCAGGAACTGACGGAGCTCCAGGAGCCGATGCTGCTTACTGCCCATGCCCACCAAGAACTCAGGGAGCCGGAGCTTACTCTGAATCAGGAGCCGGAGGAGGTGAGTATTCTGGTGGAGCCGCTGCTGCTGCCCCAGAACCAGCTCCAGCTCCAGCCGCCGCCCCAGAGCCTGCACCAGCCCCAGCTCCAGCTCCAGAACCAGCTCCAGCACCGGCTCCAGCCCCTGCTGCTGCTGCTCCTGCCGGAGGATACGGAGGAGGAGGCGCTGCTCCACCACCACCAGCTGAAGCTGCTCCACCACCTCCAGCTCCAGCTCCAGCTCCAGCTGCCCCACCACCACCACCACCAGCCCCCGCCCCAGCTCCAGCCCCAGCCCCAGCAGCAGCACCAGCAGGAGGATACGGAGGAGGCGGTGCTGCGGCCGCCGCGCCAGCTGGAGGACAACAATACCGTCGCAAGAAGGTTCGCCGCGTCCTTCGTCTCATCCGTGCCTAAAGGAGGTCGCCTCTTTCATTTTCCTTCCCTTCGTAGACAAGAAAATAAAGCATTTTTGCTCAAGGACACTCACTTTATTTGGTTTGGCAACTACTTATTCATTAGAGTGCACTCGTCGTCGCCGCGCCACTATGCGGCAACAATTAGCCGATAATGGAAAAGGTGCCGACGAGAAGTTAGTTTCTGCAGCCGCTTTCTGGGAAAACGCTTACTCCCGCCCGCGTTTTCCCACCCGTTTGTTTGATTTGAATGCGTCAAGATCTCTTCGGATCTTCGCCCACGCATCCACCACCACCACCGCCACTTTAGTTCGCTCCCAAAACAGCAAGTGCGCGAGAAACACACCCCGCTGCTTTTTCCGTGCTCTCGCTTCTGCTGCCGTTGCTTCTTCTGCTGCCTAACTCCATTAGTATTGCGGGTCTGCATGTGTGCGGGTGGCGCGTCGAGTCCCCTAGTCGGCGTCGTCGTCGTCGTGTGAGCCGCATTCACAATGAAGCGGGCCCCTCTGCGTCTGCGCACTCTCCACGCTCATCCTCTCGTTTGCATTGTTTTTTGGTACGGACACAACGGCAGAAGAGCTGGCCGTGTGCGGAAAGAAAGACGAAGAGGAAGGCGAAGGAGTAAAGGCAGAATTCGGAATAAGTCATGAAACGACCATGTTGCCGTGCACACGTCAAGCCGTTTGACGCGATGATCCGACGACAAGTTGCCACAGAAATATGAGTAGTGACGTAAAACGATCCTACGAAAACGCCTTTTCAGATCTCAGAAGGCCTTCTGATCGGTGCCCCGATCTTCTCATTTCCATCGTTCCCATGAAGAGTGAAGAGCAATTAGCCTCATTTCGTTCGGATGACCTTCTGTTCCTGTCACAATTGAGATATCCGTCCTTGAATTTCTGCTCTTCTAGTTGAAAAATGGTCGTCTTTTGTGCATGTCCGCCCCCACGAAAACGCAATTATGTCGATCAAATTGGCACCTTCCGAAGAAAAAAACGGGAGGAAGAAAAAGAAGAAGCGGTTCGACTCGCGTGAGGCACGCGAACCAGCCGGCGGCGCCACAGTGTCTCCAACACCTGCTCGACTTGTTTTCCGGCTGATCGAGTGATTGACAGGTGTTCAGAAATTGAATTTGAATCTAAATGAAGTTGCAAAGTGATATCACACACCTGCAGAAGCCCGGGTGCTCCGCGGGTGCACGCAGCCTTCGGACTCCTATCACCGCCTTCGCACTCACCTCATTTCCGAGCCCGTTTCCCCCGCGCATCCTGCCCGTTCCCCGCACCTGCGCAAGCGTTTCCGTTGAGCATTGTGGAGTGCTCACTCACCTCTGACCTCGCATCTCGATGCTTCTTCCTCTTCTCATCCGCTGGATATCTCTCCCATCCCTTCTTTCTTCCACATCCATCCCTCTTTTCCTCACCCCCGTCTCTATTGACTTTGCATTGATGAAAACGTGTCTTCTCTTCGACTGGCGCACCGTCTAGTCGCTTCGCTGCTCGACGTGCTCTCGCCGTTTCTCGCACATCCTCGCCACTCCGTTAGCCGCGCGGGCTTTCCCTTCCCGCCGTTTGCCACATAACAGCCGTAGGGGCTCGCCACCCGCTCTTCTTTCGTCCCCCGCCGACTGGATTCAAGTAGTGTAGTGAGGAGAAGAAGGCGAAGGGGAGGAAGAAGAAGGAGCCGCGCTCTCGTCCCTGCTCCTTCTCTGTCTTACGACTCTCTCTGGCATCCCTGAGTCTCTCCCGCCACTATCCCTCTAGACCTTCTGTGTATGCGGGCTTCTGCTGTTGGTGCTGGTGGTGGGTGCTCATAAATTTTTGGCACTTTTTTGTTTTTCGAGTGTTTTCTCGTCCAACTTTTGCACAATGGCGACGAGGGGAAAAGCGGGAGGCGCCCGTCCGATCGATTCCCCGTTCTCTAAACTCTCGGGTTCACAAATGTGTGTTTTAATGCACCAAATGTTCAGATCTTCGAGCAGTCCCATTCCAGAATCAAACAACCACCCGTTAATGATCACATTCTCTTTATTGTGGTTGTGAAATTCTTAGTCGCTGCTCTTTCTCAGCCTCTTCTCTCTTCTCATTGGGAAATTTCTCAAGTTTTCGTCGAGAAGAACTTTTGAAAAGTTTGAGAACATTTTCTAAAACTCAAGAGACTTGACCAAAAAAAGAGAGAAAGAAGCCGATTCGCATCTCGTCACTCACACATTTTCACTCGAAATTATTCCACCCGTTTTTCGAATATTCCCATTCTTTTTGAGAGACAACGAATGTGTTTTAATTTCGGTTCTCGCCTGACGGCTCCTTCACACCGTACCCCTTCCCGTGCCCTTTCCCGGCCCAATTCTGTCCGTTTCCCCTTGATTTGTCATTTATTTTGGCCCGGTCTCCCGCTCGACGTCTTCAATTTCCAAAAACTGACATTTGACGCTTGGAGCAGCTCTCTGTGGCTCTTTGGCGCAGCACACCCAATGAATAACCAATTGCACTTTTGGTTGATTTATGAAATTGCAGCAGAACGGCACGACGGGGGGAGAGTCGGCAGAACGACGAAGAAGACGACGAAGACGCCGACGACAACAGTTGAAGTCGTCAGCTTCAGCAGCAGTGAACAGAAGCAGAAGGCGCCGTTGGCAGGAAGAAGAAGACGACGACGACGGAGAAGAAGGCACGAAACAGACGAACCGCCGAAAGTGACAAGGTCACGCCGGGTCGGAGAGTTGACGCAGTCGTCCACTAGATGGCTTTCCGCAGAAGGGTGAGTCTTTTGAAAACTAGGTCAGTGTTTGGAAGTACTGTATTTCAGGGAAGCGGCGACTCGAACTTTAGTCATCACGATGAACTTGAACTCGAAGCCGGCAACAGGGAAACTCTTCGGAGAGATGCGGAGCGACAAGCAGCACTGCAGCTCGAGAGGGCCAAGGTAATACGATCAGAGAGACCTTTCGGGGACTAATTTCCTGTTTACTTTCGGGGTTCGAAAAATATATGGAAACTGGGAAAAAGAAGTGATCGGATTACTCACGTCATGATGACTGATTCAGTCAGAAGCAGATCTCTGTAGCTTCTTGTACTGAGTCAGTTTCTTTCTGATTGCTTATCAATCATTGTTTCAGTATAAACCAGTGGCCTTCGCCGTTTGTACAAATGTAGAATATGATGGAAGCGTGGACGACGACTCGCCGGTTCACGGATGTGCGGTCTCTTTCAAAGTCAAGGATTTCTTGCATGTCAAAGAAGTGAGACTTTTCTTTTTATTCTGATCTCTCAATTATTTACAGAAATACAATAACGATTGGTGGATCGGAAGGTTAGTCAAGGAAGGACACGATCTGGGGTTCATTCCGTCGCCGGTGAAGCTGGAGTCGTTGAGGCAACAGACGGCCAAGTCTGGAAAGTTGTGAGTGATCCGGAGGGGAAGACTGATAAAGATTGAAAGCGTTGCAGCAAGCAGTCGACATCTGCAACCAATCTGGGTGCCCTGGACAACATGATGCCGAGGAGTGGATCCAGGGGATCGACACCGCCAACGCCTGGTTTGTGGGATTAGATCAAGGGTTGAAATATTGGATTGATTGCAGATGATGATGAGTACAGTGCGAAGAGAATGACGAATATAGTGACGACGCCGCCGACGAAGGAGAAGAAGAAGCTGATATTCAAGAAGGTTCAGCAGGAGAACGTGCCCCCGTACGACGTGGTCCCTTCGATGAGGCCTGTCGTGTTGGTAGGACCTTCTCTGAAAGGCTACGAAGTGACGGATATGATGCAGAAGGCGGTATTTGACTATCTGAAGCATCGGTTCGAGGGAAGGTATGTTTATTTTGGTATCTTATAATCCTTGAAATTTCATGTTTTTCCAGAATCATAATCACCAGGGTAACTGCTGATATCTCTCTCGCGAAAAGAAGTCTTCTGAACAATCCCAACAAGAGAGCCATGATGGAGAGAGCGAACTCGAGGACTAGCAACAGTCTCGCAGAGATCCAGACAGAGATCGAGAGGATCTTCGAACTGGCTCGGTCGATGCAGCTCGTCGTTCTCGATTGTGACACCATCAACCATCCGTCTCAATTGGCCAAAACCAGTCTAGCACCTATCCACGTTTACATTAAGATATCTAGTCCCAAAGTGAGTCATTTCCCTTTAGTTTATCTCTGCGTCTCTTCGCTCTTTCTGCAATCCTCTCAATTTCACAGGTACTTCAACGACTGATCAAATCGCGCGGCAAGTCGCAATCAAGGAACATGAATGTGCAAATGGTCGCTGCAGAGAAGTTGGCACAGTGCCAGGCGGAACTCTTCGATGTGTTACTCGATGAGAACCAGCTGGAAGACGCATGCGAGCACTTGGCAGACTTCATGGAAGCTTACTGGAGGGCGACACATCCACCGGTCAGGTCACCACCCAGAATAAAGAGAAATCCCATGGAGAACAGAGGCCCGAGCACGTTGTTCACACCGGCTCAGATGATGCAGGTGAGTGTTTTGTCAACTGCTTCTTTCACCAAAAACCATATTCTAGGGAATGGGCGGTGGCCAGGTGCCTCCCCAACTACAACCCCAGCAGTCAGTCGCCTCGATGTCCCAAATGGGTCCTGGCCAGATCGGTTCGATCAACGCTCCCTACCTGGCTCCTCCGATGCAAGGCCGTCCCGGAATGCCAAGCATCAGTGTCCAACAGGCCTCTGGATCGTACGGAATGCCACAAACCATGCCGTCGGCCCCTCCGCAACCGGCTCCCCAACGACAAACTTCTTACGATCGTCACGGATTCGATGAGTACGACGACATGGACATGTCACATCAGTACGAGAGAGGCACCTATCGGTACTAGCCTCTCTCGCTCCCAGCATTTCTTTGGTTTATCTCCACTTCTTTCGCAACAATGGCATCTTTTCGAATTGCTCCGAGTCTTGAACATCACCCAAATACGAGTTGGTTTTCTAGAGATTTTCTATGTTTTCTTGTTTCCCTTCTCTTCATTTCCTCATTCTACACACACTTTCATTCGTTTGCCTCCATTTTTCCGATTCAATATTTGGTCATGGTCACACCTCGATTCCCTCAAAACATTGACCCCCCACCCCCGCTCAGTCCCTATGTATTTCAGTTCCGTGTGTTATCATATCTTTCAGACAATTTTGGAAGCTGTAAAATAAGAATGAAATAGTTTATTTTGAGCTTCTTTCGTAACAAAAACCCGTCCTTTTTGAGTCATCTTCATCTTGTTCCACTCCTTCGGATAGAAATCCTCGTCGATCATTTGGAACTTTGTCTACAACAAATTCTTTGAGTTCTTCCAGCTGTCTCCATTACCTTATCATTCACTTCTCGAATATCTCTATAGTACACATTCGACATATTCTTCGAAAGATACCCTAGCCACCAGCCAAAAGTCGAGGAAGGAGCTGAACGAACAGTAGGTGATAACTCAGAAAACAGTAGGCTCTCACCTGTGATGAGAATGGAATCACAGTGAATCTGGGAGAAGTACAGATCCATGATGGCATCCTCTTTCGAAGTGTTCATTATCCGCACGTTTTCCTGGTGACCCAGATGTTCTACGATATGTTTCCTGACCCATTCTCTATCATTACTGAACATGAAAACGAGACCAGGATCTGAAATGGAAACTATTCAGACGAAAAAATTGAAACCACTGACTGAGATTATCGAGATGATTGATGGCGTTGATTGCGAATACATTGTCCGTTCCAGAATGCTCTCCGTCCGTCAGAAAGTCTCCTCGTCGCACATGGACACACGTTCTGGAAAGGGAAATGGGTTGTTTATGGGGGTGACTGTGGACTTACTTGAAGAGTGATCCGTCTTTCTCAGTCACCAGACGTCTCAGTTGATCTCTCTTTTCTTCCGGTGGTCTCAACCATTTTCTGATCGAAGAGTCCATCGAGGAGAAGTATTTGAAACTCTGAAATGATCAGTTTATCGAAAACAAGGGAGCAATTCAACTTGAAAATAACTCCCGTACGCATACAAATACTTGGACTGCTCACAAAGCATCAGTCGAGGAATCTGATAATAACAGCAAGCGTCTGGGAGATCGTATCGAATCGTTTCAGATGTCTGGAAGAACTTTGAAATTGGGTCTCGCACGGAACACCTACTCTGACAGGAATCGAAACGACTTGTTCAGCCACTACGGGAAGTTTTTCGCGAAGAAAGCTGAGTTTTGACTGAAGATGGTAGTCGTTACTGTCGAAGATGGCAGTTCTATTCAGTGTTCTGGCGATTCCGAGAAGAGCAAACACTTCGAAAAGTTGGTTCCCTGGGAAATAGACTGTTATGTGTGTGATTCTATCGTTCTGATACCGATTCCACCGTCAAAAATGACAGTTATCATCATGAAATACACGTACTTCGGATCATCAGAGCCATCATTCTAGAACAAAACTGTGATTGGAGTCCAGATTTCGAATGAACTCACAACATCACAGTGAACTTTCCGAGATATTTGCGTCTCGAAAATCTCTCCAGGACTTTTCAAAATGAATACAAATACTAACAAGACTACTGAAATTACAGTTCCATCAGAAATCGTATTCGTTCATAAAACTCGCCTATGCCCACTACCAGCATCTTCTGTCTCCTCTGCCAACACTGAAGCATAGTTCTGTCGAAGAGAAGAGACATGACGAGTATATATATATGGGGAGACGATAGAAAAAAAAGAATGTGAGCAGCGCTCTATTGTTCGGTCGCCTTGGTTTTCCCGTGTCTCATGGGGGCTTCGACCGGCCGAATAACAATTCGAAAACTTGAAAGAGAGGTGTAAGTCAGTCGAAGAGAGAATTGGAAAACTTTCCAGATTTCAGTAAGTCGCGGGTCCGCATTAGATTGACACCTTATCAGTGTACAGTCCTCGATGAAGAAGTTCAGAGCGTTTCGGGACACTCATCAGGCTTCCTGGAGCATAATCGTGCTCCCATATTTCCCCCTGAATCCCGAAGATGTTGTGGTTTTTCGCTTGTGAGTTTAAGCCAGAAGAACACAGACAATCATCAGTTTATGAAAACGAATACTGCGACACTGATGAAACTCAGAAAAATTTACACATGATCACCAGGTATTTTGCCTTGGGAGGATTGAATAAGTGAGATAATGAATGTAACTCGTTTAAATGTACAAGAAGGTAGAGGTGTGTGGTGGACTCGTGGTTATTCCAAGTGATTACTGCAGGATCCCGTGGAGATCTCTCATTGACGCCAGACTGTTCTCCACATCTGGAACTTTACGGATTCTTTCGGTCTAGAAGTCAATGTCGAATACCGTTTTTGAACTGACTCATCATGCTTGAGCTAAGAGACACATTGTACGTTTGATCAGCTGATTGCATTGTGAACGATGTCGAGGAAGTGGGGCCCACTGTCGCAGTATCTTCTGAAAGGAACATTGTTTCTACTGGAATACAAGGAAGTTTCATTTTTCGATGATTTTCCGATTCCCTGGTCTAATTTTTATTTTTTTTCAATGAATTTTGTTCGTTTTTGGTACCTCTTTGGATATTTTGCTTCAATTTTTCCTGCAACTCGTTCATGTTCTTGCCGTAAACGTTTTTGAGTTCTTTGCTGTGCTCTGAATCAGGTTGTTTGAAAATGTGTGTCTTCTGATAATACCTTCTGGCAGTCCGATGTGCGAGACCTCTTTCTCGAGATCTTCCGGGGAACAGTCATAGCCAGCAGGTTTCATAAGCAGCCAACTGGAGATCAGGAGGATTTTGTTGTGATTGTCTTCGACGTCTGCAAATAGAAAAACTTATATTTCGGCAGCTTTTCGACAACTGACTGTCTCCTTCGGATGTCTGCAAAATCTGCTTGTCGTGTCCTGTCAATGCGATAAGAGACGCTCTGTTGCACAGCTCTCGGAACTTGAGCACTGTCTGAAACATAACATATTTGCAATTGAAAACAAATTCTCGTTTACCATATTCGCGAATGTCGTGCATATTTCTTCCAGGAGCCACGAAGGGCATTCCATGTTGCCGAGAAAGTGGTACTGCTGAAAAATTGGAGATTATTTTAATCTCTCTCTCTCTCTATTGGTCTTACCACCATTTCGAAGGATCCTCCGAAAAATAAATCTGGCGCCAGGGGAATACGAAGAGCAGATGAGGAGAGGCGCAGAGAAAATGAGAGGTGCGTTTTTTAGGCCGCGCTAGGGTTTTCAGCCACGGCCGCGCCAAGCTCCGCCCCTTTTCGACAGAAGAGACTACAAAAGTTCATGAACCGATACAGGAAACTGAAAGGAGAGAGATTATTCATTTTTGTTTGAGTCACTGAACGTAAATCTTGCGAAAAGTACTCTCGTTCCGTAAAACTAAAAAACAATATCCACGGAAACTCAGATTCATCTCGACATCCAGGAGTGTGCTTTTCCGAGCAGCGTTGATTTGTTCACAATAGTAATCATCGTTTCAATGTTTTCAATGTATTTTCATATTTCAAGTTTCAGATTTCTCTTTTCCAGATTTCTAGCACGAATCATATCGTTAGACAAATTCTCAGATCTCAGCTACAGTAGTATCTTATCAACATTCATATTCTAAAAGCGGCTCGAAACCGTGCGGTCCTCTTGCAGATTGCCAGCATGTGTTATATGCCCCGTCCGCCCCTCCTGCCCCATTGCCAGTCTCTCTAGCGTGGCCTAGGTTTCCGATCGATTCCGATAGCGTACACACAGACTCGGACAGCGCGAACAGACCTGCTTTGAATTTGGCCTAAAACACGTTTCCTTGTATTACGTTTTTTTCTGAATCTGGAAGCTTTTAATTTCAGAAATGGGAAAGAAGAAGAGTTTTGGAGGAGCTTCTGGACCGAAGTCTGCGTCGCAACCAGTCGATAGATGGGCAAGTATCGAGAGTGGAGAGGCGAAAAGTGCTGGTGAGTGTGCATGTCTCTATTTCAGTTGTCATTTTCTATTTTAGCTGCTATCCACTACAAAGAACCCTCGAACGAGCCGAAATTTGTGCATCCTGCCAAGTTGCTCAAACCGAAGAGAATTCACGACGGAAAAGATGCTGAAAGGGTTCCGACGGGCGGACCGATTCAGCAGAACGGGCCGACGAAGAGAAAGAACAGAGAAGTGTCTCCGAAGGTTCAGGTGAAAAAGTCCAAGAAGGAAGAGGAAGTGATCTTCGTTTCCGAGACCAAGAACTCTGGAAAGTCGCAGAAACGTGAGTGGAACATACGGAATTCTCATCTGAACTAAGCACTTTCAGGCACCACTGCGACTTCCGAGAAGGTCCAGACGACTTATTTCGTGCAAGAACCGGACACTCAGGATGAAGTGACTGTGGTCTCGAACGGAAGAGAGGAGACATTCAAAACGGTGGTTGTGGAGAGTGACGATGAGGATATCGTGGGACTGGATAGTGATGAGGAGATGTCGGATGAGGAAGTTACTGATGAGGAGTTGGAGGATGAAGAGGTGGAGGACGAGATGGACGACGAGGATGAAGCGGAAGTCGACGAGGATGAGATGAGAATCCATCCGGATGATATCGCCCAGTATATTGACGATGAAGCTGTGGAGGATGAAGAAGTCGACGATGAGGAAGACGTCGAGGACGAAGAAGACGTGGAAGACGAGGAAGAAGTCGATGATGAGGAGGTTGGGGATGAAGAGTCGGTTGTGTCTGAGATGGATGCTGAGTCGGACGACGAGGGATTCATCGCTGGAAAGGACCGCGAAGCTCACGTCATCTCCAAGAACCAGAGTTCCCGCGACTTCCGCACGGCCGATGTCGACTTCGACAAGTTCCCGTTCACTGATGTCAACTCGGTCGTCACAGCTTCTCGTGCTTTCGGGTTCATGATCTCTCCGTGTGATGTTCAGACTTTCTTCGAGTAAGTCTCCATCCGAGTTTCAGTTTCTAAAGTTTTTGTTTCAGCAAGTTCTTCCAATCGAACGTTCTCGTCGTCCATCGAAAGCAGTCTGCCTACTTCGGGAACCTCTTTTCGACTGCCCGACTCTGTGAACTTCTCGAGAAGAACCACCTCGAGTACGGCACCAACATCAACATTGCTCAGTACAAGAACGGAGTGAGGACCACGTTGAACGGAACCGGAAGGGCCTATCCACAGATTGTCAAGCAACACCTCAACGTGAGTTTCAAGTCGTCATCAGACAAGTTCTCATTTCGAATCTTCAGAATCTGTGCTCTGTCCAGCTGGTCAACCCGCAAACATTTGACGATCGCATCTGGTACCTGTGCGAGGTGCTTCAGGAGCAGTTCGGATGCTTCGTTGGAGCCAACACCTACCTGACACCAGCTGGAAGTTCCGGGTTCGCTCCTCACTGGGACGAAATCGACGCCTTCCTGCTGCAAGTCGAGGGACGCAAGTACTGGAGAGTTTGGGCTCCAGAATCACCGGATGACGAGCTGCCTCTCGAGTCGAGTGATAACTTCACCGAGGAAGACATGAAGGGTCGCGAGCCGGTATTCGAGGGATGGATCGAGACGGGAGACATGATCTACATCCCGAGAGGATACATCCATCAGGCGAGAACCGACAAGAAAGTTCATTCTCTTCACGTGACCGTCTCGACCGGAAGACAGTGGAGCTTCGCGAATCTCATGGAGAAGGTGGTCCCGGAGGCGATCGGAGCTCTCACCGAGAGCCGTCACAAACTGCGTCGTGGTCTGCCTGTCGGACTGCTTGACATGGGCGGAGTCGTTGACCTGGATTACCCACAGGAGGACTTCTTCGTTGAGAAGTTCAAGATGGTAGTCGACAGACACATGAGCATGCTGCGCAATCTTATCGCAGACAATCTCCTCGACAGTTCTGTTGATCAGCTGGCCAAGGAATTCATGAAACAAGCACTTCCCCCACTGCTGACTGACAACGAGAAGAAGTACAGTGTCATCGGAGCGTCGATCAACCTCATCGGAAGCGATCTCGTCGACTTCACTGCCGAGACGAAGGTCCGATTCGTCCGCAAGCACACCCAACGTCTTCTGATGGAGAGCGAGGACTCGTGCTTCATCAGCCACCGCATGAACAACTCCCGTCTGTTCGAGGGCCGTCCGGAGCAACTCGTCGACTTTCCTGTTCACGGAATCGACGTCTACCGAGTTCTCTCGAATGCTTATCCAGAGTGGAGAACTCTGGATGAGGTGTTCTCGTGCAGAGAGACCAGAGACGTCACCCGAAAGGAAAAGCTCGACGCCGTCCAGAGACTCTTCCAGATCGGAGTCCTCCTAATCAAGAACTAACTGACTAACATGTCACGGACTAACTCAAGATCCCGTATCTGAAAGTTCCTGTTAAACAATTTTCTATGTTGTTATTCTTCCTGTTGCTTATTTTTCTCTTTGTTGACTTGTACCATTGGTTCCCCGTATTAATAAATGTTTGTTTTTCAAGTGATCTGTCTTCTTCACTTATCAAAATAACTATCCAAATTTTTATCGACAAAGCTACGGAAATAAATAAATAAGTTGAATTCGGGACTGTTTTGGCATATGTTGCGTATTGGAAGGGTAATGCGGAAGAAGTGAAACCAAAATATGTGCTCGGAAAGTTATTGCTTCGGGGAGTTTCGGGTGAATGCAAATCGAAAATAGACATCATTTGAGAATCTTTGTGTACGGAAAGCAGGAGTGGACAAGAAGACGCGTATCACAGCTCGACGGAGGCAGATCATTGTCGGAATCCGAGGTCCGGAGCTCCGGCGACCGAGCGAAAGCTGCTCAGGATGGTACGCGAGTTGGCCGCCTGCAAGGGAGAATAGACTCTTTACTGATCGGAGGATCTCACCTGAATGGCACGGAGAGGCTTCATCGGGTTCTTGTCCGAGGACTCCTCGTCGTAGCGACCGGCACGGACCTCGCGGAGTTTGTCCAGCTGGAACATCTGATTCCAACAGTCCAAACAGTACGATCATACCTGATGAGAGCTGATCGGGAGAGCAGCTCGGATGACAATCCAGTTGACGGTCTCACGGAACGGCTCAGTTGTCTCCGATCCCTCGTACATCCAGAACTCCTTGGTCTTCTCGGCGACAGGGAAGAACGCCTGGAAGTCGAAAGAGCACAGTTTGCACTCACTCCCCTTGTAGATGATCTGCGGCAACAGATTGATGAGAGCACTGAACGACGGGTTGTCGTCGTGCGATTCCTGAAGAAGTTATGTGAGGTATAATCTAGAGGCAAACTGATTTTTACATTCAGGAAGACTGCGATGGCAATCACTCCATTCGGCTGCTTCAGGGCATCTGCCATGGTGGCGAACCGAGTGTTTCGGTGGATCAAATGCATCTCCCCTGCGTAACCGACCCCTCCGATCGTGTGCTCCGATCCGTTCATTGGCTCGGTGGCCCAGTGGAAGTTGACAGCGTCCAGATGGTACTGCTCCTCGGGAAGGAACGATATGGCCAGCTCACTGCTGTTTCCCTCACGCATAAGCCACACGGAGTTGCCGTCGTTCACGGCTTTGAACTCACCATTCGTCTCGTATGTCACCCTGAAAGAAGCTGCTGTCTCTTCTGATTCTCCACCATATCTTACTCGAAATGAGCATTCTGCAGATGCTCTCCGAACGCAGTGATCACCGGGACAATGTCGATCGGTGACTGGCTTCTGCCCAGCGACGGAACGTTCAGAACCTTGCCCAGCGAGTCCAGCTTCACCTTGTTCAATCCAGTCTTGAACGCGCTTTCCATGAACTTCGGAGCCTCTTTCAGCTGGCTAAGCGAACCGGCCAACGACGGAGCAGCCTGCTCGGCCTTCTGTTTGAGCTGGGCGATGCCGCCTTGGAGTTGACTCAGAAAGGCCATTTCAGGAGATGAGAAGAGCGAAGTTTCTGAGAGAATAGATGAGATTGGAAAGGGTTTTTGGAAGGAGAAGAGGAGGAAGATGTTGACGACGACGAGGCGACGACAAGAAAATAGAGCTATTATGAGGAGGGGAAGAAGCGGGGCTCCTATTATACGAATTGGAGACCAAATTTATGGGAAATTGAGCAGACTGCACAGAGGCCTGGATTCACACGGTTGGAGAGAAGTTACTCTGCGAGAATGACCAAGAAGGTGACGTCGGAGCATTTCGGGAGGAATTTCGACCCATAGTTAATGAGAAAGAAGACCTTGAAAACGGGAGGATCGGGGCGAAAATGGAAGGAGTGAAACACGAGGCTCTCGGGGAGAAGCAGGCCTTCTTCGTGCTCTACAATTAAAATGAGTCGGTGGAAAAGATTCAGAGAACGTTAATCATTTGTTATTCACGCACACACGCCGCCTGACACACAACCGTCTATTATTCGACGGAGAGAAGATACTGGAAGAAAAGGAAAAAGGGAAGGGAAGCAGCAGAAGAAGAAGACGTTTTGAAGTCAAACAGGACGGAAGGCCGAGCAGAAGAAGGAAGACGATAAAATGACGTGGATGTGGGGAAGCAGAAAAACAACAACAAGACAATGGAAAAAGAGGAAGAAGAGAAGGGGATCACGCATTGATTAGGGAGGATTCAGAATATCTAGACGACGTCACAAGATTCAGAAGCATTCTAATTCAGGGACTTCTAGCATTGCTTTCTGCTCCCCTTCACACGGAAAAACGTAATGTTTGGTCGTCTCTTTTTCAGAAATCTGTTACACTTCAACACCCCAAAACGGAAACTCAACCATGAAACGAAACGAGAGAAAACAATTTTGGCTTTGAGATTTGGTGGTCCTTCTGTTCGGGAGACGGGGGTTGTTTTGACAAACCATGAATAATGTGAGAGACGGGCGGAACGGCGGAACAAAACCTTTCAGAAAGTTGAAAGTATCAAAGCTGTGCAGCAACAGGCCGGGCGACGGGAGCGCCCGAAAAGTCGATAGAGTCGCGTGCTTCCAACTGCCCCACCACTGCTCCCTTCTTTTTCTTCTTCTGCTCGCAGCCGCTTTCGATAATTCTTCTAGACTTTCCTCCTCCCCTCCTCTTCTTCTCCTTTGAATACTGCGATGCGTACATGCACACATACACACTTACAACTATTCCGGGAGGAATCTGAGAAGAAAAAGGACGAGCCGAAGCAGCTAATGGGTTCAATTTGACACCGTTTTCACAGGAGGAAGGGAGTGGAAAAAACAGAGATGGAGAGTATCAGTTTGCGGAAAAAGGGATTGGAGAAGATCTGAAGTTCCCAATGAAAACTTGGTTTTTATTTGAGAGAATGTTTTCCATTGATCCACGGGAGCCTGCATAAAAATGCATGACATGAAGGTGGCTCCAGCAGAAAACAGCAAGTTCTTTTCGTAAAAAGTTCTTCTTTTGAACGAATTCGAAACAGAGTCCTGGAGGCATGACTCGAAAGCGTAAACAGCTCGTAACTTGGAAACTCGAAAGCCATGACGACTTCACGAGAGAAGCTCGTATTTCTAATGTCGCTGAGCTCTTCTGATGCTCTGCAAACTACTCTTCGGTCTCCGTTTTCATTTAATAAAGTTTCTCTTGAAAGTGGCTTCATAAATTGTTGATGAGCTGCCTATTGTTACCTTTTTTCGTCTTTTTTCTCCTTGAAAATGTCAAGAGTTGAAGCTCTGGAGATCAATTTCTGGCCCTTGAGAATAGAAGAGAAAGGCCGATAAAATAAATGGGAGTGGAATTCGGACGTGCCTCCCGGAAGGCGGGCGCGCGAAACGGCAGAAATTCAATCACTCTGGTCCCCTTCGGAAATGGCATCAACTCGGTTGGTCTTCTCATTCTTTCTCTTCGTTCTCGACCCGAGAGCGGATATAAAAAGAGAAAAGAGGAAATTGTTTATTCGCATCAGAATTGGGTTGCGTATGTTTACAAAGAAGGCAAGATGAGGTAGGGAAGAGGGTGAAAGAGCGGATACAGAAGAGGAACGGAAACCCGTGTGAGTGACGACCTTGCTCCGACTATGTACAGAAAGGCGATGAGCAAAACGAAAAGGAGCAGCACCGGAGACGGAGGAGCATGGAACGAGGTGATTAGATCTGCTGATTGTAGGCGTGGAGAGTGGGTCCACCCTTGACGGTGGATATGTGAGCCTTCTGACTTCGTTTCTTCCGACGGCAGTAGCAGCAGTATGCCACGCAGAGGGTCACGTTCAGACCGACACAGATGGCAGCGACTCCGATGGCGGCGGCGAGAACCCAGAACGGAGTGAGCGCCGTGCGGATCTCGGGAACGAATGAAGATTTCGTTGTAGATGGAGAAGACGTTGTTGTGTCATTCTGCAAAAAACGGAAGATGAAGAATAGGAAATTATGGGAAATTTCCAGAAAAGTATTTCGTTATGTCTATCCTGTCTCCCATGGAAGGTCCCTATTTCAAAACCTCCAGGATAAGCTCTCTCCGTAATCTAAAGAATGTGTCCCGTCTCCCTCTCCTACCGTTCCTCTAATCCGACCAGCCACCCCCCTGCTCAAGCGCATTAGGCATGTCCAATTAAGCCGTATCTCTTTCCTCATTATGTTATTGTAACCGCTTCCCCTCTTGCTCAATATAAATCCCCAGCTACGTATAATCCAAAAATAATTATAGTCGAGTAGTAATAAAAGCCTCCCAGGTCCCCTCGGGTAACTAATATGTAATGCTTCTCCCCCACTACTTGGACCACTTTCTCATTACCCTCTGCGCCGCCAGCGGCTGCTTCAAGCAAGCGTATGCAAAGATGGACTCTCGGGGCCTCTTATTGGCATACGAACCGCCCGAGTGAATAATTCAGCGAGTGTGAAATGACTATTATATATCTGGAGTGGGAAACTGGGAAATCTTCGAGGAAATGGCTTACTCTGATGCGATGGATGAGCACGGATAAGACGCCCGACGACTGCGGAGAAGAGGGTTCGTTGAACTGGCACGTCGGCTCGCACGAAACCAGAAGGCAGTTGGAGTCGTCGAAGTCCGTTGACGTGATGCCTTCGAATGTCACGCCGTCGCAATCTGGAAACAAATGGGTATTTGAAAGGGTAATTCGGGAATGTTGCACATTGGAGACCCCCGATTGCCGTGGCTGTCAATCACTTCTTCCGTTCTGTTTACCCTACATCTTTCCGGCGGCTCAATTCGCCTGCCCCATTATTTTCTCTGTTTTCGTGTGTCTCCATAGAAACGGAAATAAAAGGGCACGCTTCACTCCATTCATCGGTTCTTTTCGAAAGAAGACGAAGCGCGTTTCCGGCCGTTGTGCTGTTCCGCTGAGCCCTTCGGGGGAAAGAGGCGCGAGAATCGGTTTAGCCGACGATAAAACAAACGATTGTATGACACGCGGATTAGACGCGACACTGTCCGCGCGGACTCGGTGCGCTGAGC